>JAHWFP010009277.1:96227-116005 GCA_023313725.1 Lithobius niger
GGCAGCATTTAACCCGAATGAGAAGCTTTGGAACTCGTAGACTTTGTTTAGGTAGTATAAATTCAATGGGTCGACTCAAGTTGCAAAAAAATGATCAAATTTACTTCTTCTCCTTCAGCAATATATACAACAAGAATTATTTACAACATGACATCGATCAACTTGGATTTTTTCTTACAAGACGGCGAAGAGCATCTCCGCCACTTGTAGCTATCTTTTGCGAGCGTCTCTGGCGGTAAAACGTTCTTTCCCTATACAGCAATCTTCCCGCCAAAAGCCCAATTACAAAGTTGCAAAGAATGGAACGTATAAAGTTGTTGCTTTATACGGTGTTCGATGGCTGGCAAATGTGTCCAAATATCTTGTTATTCGAACGTGGTAATGACCCTTAATTGCTGTTAATTAGTTAATAACTGTCATTAGGTGTGCGAATGGAAGAGTACGGCCAAACCCTACAGTAGCTTACATGAAGCGAAAGTAGTGGAGAGATGTCGGGTGTAGCGGTACATGAAGATAGGCATCTTCGAGATCGATGGAAATTGTCCATTCCTTGGGTTTTAACGACAGTCGAATGGATTCCAGGGTTTCCATTTTGAAGTGAGTCTCGTGCATAAATTGGTTGAGTGGCTTGAGATTGAAAATCATTCTTTCGCTGCTGGACTTTTCTGGTCTGGGAAAGATTGAGCTGTAGAAGCCAGGTTTGGAATGGTTGGGGTAGAGACGAATTGCGTGTTTGTTGAGGTGTTCGTTTACTTCTGAAGTTAGTGCGGGGGAAGGTTTGGTTGCGAACTCCCATGAAGGTGATGTATGGAGAGAAGGCTTTGTTATGAAGGAGGGCTGAAAACCAAGGGAGATAATGGAGAGGATTGTCTTGTCGGATGTGGGTGTAGTTATTAGCGGTGACAAGATCTGCTTTTGGAAGAGACAGTGGAGCATTTGCTGCGGTTGTCCAGTGTGGAGCTTCGGTGGTTCCTATTATTGCATTGGTCACTTCTTCGAAAGGACTCACTGTTTCTGCGAGGGGAATGAGAGTTACCTTGGGAAGTGTTGGACTGAGGTTTGCTAGGTTGGTGAGTTGAGATAGCCATTGATGTGGTGTTAGGCTGCGGCTTCCGAAAGGGCTGATTAGAGCTTGGCTTGGGAGTTGGCTTGGGTTTGCGGGATATGTCTAAATGAGGTGCCAAAGTAGGGATGAGGCCCCTGAACAGAGTGTCTGATTCATGAAGAGGGAGGTTGTGTAGAATGTACTTAGTGGAGGCATTTAAGTTTGACGATGTGCTTAGAGCGATATCACGAAAAAGCAGACTTGAGTTGAAAAGGGCTCAGGTGAACCAATTGAAGGCATGGAAGATAGCGAAAGACATCTTCTAAAAACAGTTTGGAGATCAAGAAGTGTAGATGTTTAGTGTTTCTTTGACTTGATCCACGGGCGAGTCTTTCGCAGAGAGCGTTAATTGCTGTACCAAGGACGTCAGCCCGAGATGCGGCTTGAAAGCTGAGGCGTAAGATTCTGTCGTGTTCTTTGAGGACGGCAGTTGGAACTTCAGCCCGTTTGGGAATGAATAATGCTGTTCTGAAATCCATTTTAGCTTCAGTGGCGAGGAATTCAGACCGATGGTAGGTTTCGAATTGACATGGATTTGCTGCACCGTCCCCAGAAGAGTGAAAGAACCAGGTTTCCGGACCTGGTCTGGGTGGTGGAGGGTCCTTATCCAGTTCAAGGGATTCACCTTTGCCTAAAAGCGAGCCTCCAGTGCAGAGCAGTGTGGTTAGGAGGATGGTTGATTGGCCGACTTTCACTCTTTCTCTATTATTCCTATCCCGTAGACCAAAACCAAATCCCGTTGACACTCATCTGTTCTTTGCTGACGGGAGGGAAAGGCTAGGCTTGTAAAGATAATCATCAGGGATGATGGCTTTAATGGCTTTCAGGAGGTTGAAAATCAGGATTGCAGAGGAGTCGTTATCGGCTTGAAGAGAGTCTTCATATGAGTCAATGTGCTGCCGCTCGAAATTTACTTGTGGCATGTGCAGGCGTTTTCCGAGGGTCGAAGCCGAATCTAAGCCATCATCTGGGTGGATAATGGCGCTGAGAAGGCGTTGAAGGTAAAGGGAAGAGGATGTCGAGTGACGCTTCTTCCTAGACGGTGTTGGCACTGGAGATTGTTTTTGCTTATGGGAATCATTGTCGGAGGATGCAACCCTGTCACGGATGTAAGAAATGTTGTGTGAAGAGGGAGGAGGAGCAGGTTGACCGGTTTAGCCTTGTAAGAAAAATCAAGTCATTGATTGCATGATCCTTAAGGCGGTGGACTTCATGAGACGGGAGTGCGTTGATGAGATAATGATGACGAAAGATCAATCTGGCAGCAGTCGGTCTGTGAAGCAGCTGGTTCTCTAGGCGTTGGGGACGATGAAGCAAACAAAAGATTAGACGAAAGTTAGCGTTGACCGCATGGGATTGGTGAAGCTCTGTGTAATGTATTGGCCCAGTGGGCCTTGTGTTGGTGGTGTCGCAGATCATAAAACCCTGCGACCCCGGGAAACCCCGTAGCAGTCGAGGTTGAAGATCAATAAACACGTGAGTTGACCAACACCGTGTTAATTCTTTGAACCCACACATAACATGGTGTCAGAAGTGGAGCTACAGAAATTATCTGAATTAGGAGGTATTTAAACGAACTCGCTATAGGCGTAACCAGTGCTACTAACAAACATGAATAAGATACCGCTACCAAAACCATTTGTGCCAGGTGACCGACCAACCAGCAACTGGGATAGATGGCGCGAGAAATACGAACTTTACACAGTGGCATCGGGGGTGACTAAACTCACAGTCGTGGAACAGCGAGCAATTTTGTTGACGGCACTCGGCGACGATGGTTACGATCGCTACAAGGACTTTGACATTCCAGAAGTAGGTGACAATTTAACGCCAAAGGTGATCCTTGATAAGTTTGATGAGTATTACCAGCCCATGAAAAACGAAGCCTACGCAAACTTTCATTTCAGCTTGATTCGACAGACATCGGAGCAGTCAATCGACGATTTAATGGTGCAGTTACGACGGGAAGCTCGTGAATGTGGGTTTGGCAGTGCAACAGACAAATTAGTTAAGGCGCAACTGATTATAGCAGTAAATGATGGAGCGGTCCGACAAAGAATGATTAGGGATCCAGCGCTAACATTGGCAGACTGTGTCGAACTGTGCCGAGCAGCGGAATCTGCAATACTGCGCCAATGCTGTGACTGCGAAGCCCGCCCGCCCGCCCGCCCAACTGGGGTTTCTGTCCTTTCACTGCACCATCACATGTAATACTCAACCCCTTTGTTGGACATAGGCTAGTACTTTCTGTGCTAGAACCACGTGGCGGATCGTTGGCTTACTGCAATACTGCGCCAATGCTGTGACTGCGAAGCTGATGTCTGGTCTTGTGCGAGACGATAAAAACATCAATGCTCCAATCAAACTACGATATTTTGTGCTTTCTTGCGACGAGAGGGTATTGGCGTCGTTACCCGCTTCCAAGGTTGCACCGGCATCCAGTGGCACTGTACTGGATCGCAAAATCTTTGATGTCCACGCAGTTTTGTGTTGTTTTAGAATAGTGTCTAAAGGTCTATATATGTACGTTGATGCATGATAGGAATTCCATTACTTACACCAAACTCTACTCCAAGGAATTTCTTTAAAGGACCAAGATTTGTTGCATCAAATTTCGTTGCAATACGCCTTATTGCATCATCAAGTGCAGTTTGATCTCGTGCAAAAATCGCCAGGTCATCCACATACACAAGTACAACCACTGACCTAGATAACATATATACACAGTTTGTTGCAAACAGTTTACGAAAACCTAGTTGGGTGAATGTTGTGTCTAGTTCGGTGAACCAACACCGGCCGGATTGCCGTAATCCATAAAGGGCTTTCCATAAACGCCATACGTAGTCATGCTTATTGTCATAACCTGGTGGGGGACGAAGAAAAATCTCTTCTTTCAAACTACCATAAAGATAGGCGCATTTAACATCCAGGTGAGTATGCACCCAGTCAAAACATACAACAAGGAGGACAAAGAAAAACCGAATCAAGGTGAAGGCGATTACAGGTGAAAAAGTTTCTGCATAGTCCAAACCTTCACGTTGAGAACATCCCTGTGCTACAAGACGCGCCCTATGGCGCACCGTCTTCCCTTCGGAGTTCCTCTTCAAAGTGTAAACCCAGCGGGAACCCACTACTTTTGCATCTGCTGGCTTTGGAACTTCATCATATACTCGACGATTCTGAAGTGTACTAATCTCATCGTTCATAGCCTCTTTCCATCTCTTTTTCATTGGGCTAGTCATTGCTTCATGGTAAGTCCTTGGGGCTTCAATTTCAACACAATGCACTTCGGGAGTCCACTCACTAGTGTCCACGAACAAAGACTCCGAGCTCCCTGTATTGTCTTCATTATTACTCTCGTCATCGGCATTATACACAGTCTCCACTGGAAGATCTTTAGCTTCAGCTGTTTGGTTCTTTCGGTTAAAGTCAAAATTCTCCGGGTCAAATACAAGATTACGATCTTTACATTGCTTCTTGACATCGTTCATGGATCTCGCTCGCTTACCATCCATGTATCTGTAATAGATGTCACATTCATGAGTTCCTTTTGTTTTTCTAGGGACTACTTCTCTCTTCCATCCAGGTGCATTCCTTTGGGCATGTACTGCCACTGCAGTTGGACGATTCTTCAATGGGGTTTGAGCAGGTAAGGTAAAGCTTTCTTCATTTTCAATACCAAAATCTACCCATTCAGATTGTTGCACGTTTCGCAACCGTTGTACACCAAGACGTTTCTCATCAAAGGAAACATTATTTGTTTCAAGCACTAACTTTCTGTCATCCGGGAACCATATCCTGTAGCCCTTTGTCGATACAGCATAAACCACAAGAACACCGAGGCGAGCACGTGGTTGGAGTTTGGTTCTATGGGGTTTGTCAATATGAACAAAACACAAACTACCTATTCGGCGGAGATGTTTCACCGATGGTGTACGTTCAGACCATAGTGCTTCAGGTATCTTGTCATTGAGCTTCGAATGAGGGATACGATTTTTAACATGACAAGCGGCGACAATCATCTCTGCCCACCATTCTGCAGATAAACCTGAATTAATCAAAAAGGACCGGGCCATGTCTAAAAGGGTCCGATTCAACTGTTCTGCTACACCATTCATCTCAGGACTATAGATATTTGTGCGTTCAGCTTTGATCCCAAGAACACGTAAACGTTGTTGAAACATCTCGGAACAAAATTCCATACCATTATCGGTGCGCAGACTTTTTAGACGTCTACCAGTTTCTCGTTCTGCACGGGCCCGATATTCTTTGAATTTATCCAATGCTTCACTCTTTGTTTTCATCATAAACACACTACTGCGCCTTGAGAAGTCATCAGTAAATGATATATAATAACGTCCTCCACCTGGACTCTTTACAGGAACTGGTCCCCATACATCACTATGTACGAGATCAAGTGGGTTTCTTGCACTACGACCCACAGATGATGTATGCCTAGTTCTTGTAGATTTGCCGAGTTTGCAGGAATCACATATAGGAGTGCCCGATGATAACTGCACCTGACCTCCAAATTCATTCTTCTTCACTGCCTTACGAAGTCGTGGAATTGCTAAGTGTCCAAATCTCTCGTGCCACAGTTGGGTTTTAGTAGGTGTTATGACATCAGAATCATCCATAAGAGTCTGTGATGGTACAATCCCATGTACCTGTTTAAAAGGCTTCTTCGTGATAGATGGCGACGATGTGTTACAGCTATTCAGTACTTCACATATTGGAGCTGCTCCTTTTGTCGGTACAGTTGTAAGTGGTATCGGGTCTTCAACTGCATCAGCAGAGGGTGGTATTAGCCTTGGATCTTGATTCACACATGGTTTAGCATCAAAGTAAAAGAAACGACCCTTAGCCAATGCTGCTACCAATGGTCGGCCATCACTCCGATGTATTTTAATACCAGCTTCATAAGTATGCATTTGATATCCTGCTTCATACAAGCAAAGCCCAGATATCAGATTCCTTGGCATATCAGGGGCATGAAGAACATTCATAAGTGCGATAATCTCTCCAGCATTATTTACCCGTAACCAGACCTCTCCGATACCAACTACGCGCGAGGGGCCTCCCGGACCCTCAGCAGGAGGAATTTCACATTGTTTATATTTGTGGAAAACTTCTCGATTTACGCAAAAATTGCTGGTGGCCGCAGTATCAAGAACCCAATTCAGACGTTTAGACTCAATCGAATGTGCTTCACACAGAAACGCAGCATCCGGTCCCTTTCTCAGACCATTCTTTGCCCCAATTTGTTTTCCGTCTTTCTTTGGGCTAGGACAATCCCGTGAAAAATGTCCCATTCCTTGGCAATTATAACAGATAGTTTGCATTGTGTGTTTTTGTTGATTATGTTGTGGAGTCGTGCTCGGTCCTCTTCTACGTCCACGTCCCCTACCACGGGCACGTCCGCGACTTCGTCCTCTGCCTCGTTGATCATGTTGCTGAAGTTGTTCACCTGACATTGTTACGTCACGAACATTAAACGCTCCACCTGTTGCACCTTCGACTGCTGCCTCTCCAGTTGAATGATGTCTATCAAATTCATTGAATAACAAGGCTTCAACCTTATCTGGCGTGAATTCTGCTTTGGGAAGGTTGTAGATATTTGCCACTGTGGAATCCCATGATTTCGGAAGGCCGTTTAATAAAAGATATCCATGTTCATCGTCCGGAACCACTTTGCCTGCATCAGCTAATTCTGTAACAGCATTTCGAACACGAGCGGTCCATTGAGCCATAGTTTCAGACTCCAACATTTTCATTCCTACAAATGTACGGTAAAGATATCCAATACGAGCCATCGTCTTGGGTGTAAAGACGTCCGCTAATTTCTGCCAAGTTTCATCAGGGGTCTGGCATGTGTGGAGTATGGGTTTCACGCCTACACTGATTCCCAAAAATATTGTTGATAGAGCCTGGGCTCGCCGAGCAAAGTATTTTGCCTTGATCCCGGGGTTCTCCGCCTCATTTGCAGAAGATGGCTGGGCTTCATATTCCTCGTGTGTTGAAGGCACGACAAAACCATACAGTGTACGCTCACGAAGTAACATGGCCATATTAAGTTTCCATGTGCCATAATTTGAAGTAGTCAAAGGTGGGAACCTTAAGACGTTTGTCCCAGAGCCTATTGGTGACCACATAATATCAGTCCCTATACCTAATCCACAAAGTACACCCAGTGTTCCACCTCTTTCATTAAACAAATCGAATGAATATGATAAGTCACTGATCATCCCACTACCATATCACTTGGTGTACTGCATTATGTAGTTCAGTTGTATGGTGTTTCACCAGTGTGCAGGTACCACTTAGTTTGCATTTGTAAAGTTTGTCACCAGTGTGCAGTAGGCCTACCGCATAGTTTGTAAACACAGTTTATAAATTCACTGAGTTTGTAAAGGCCATGTTGTATCTTGACAACCAGTAAACAAAAACACCACTGTGTTACAGTAGAGCAACAGCAACTCAAAAATGTCTCGCACACACTGTCACCAAAATTAGGCCTAACACCATCAGAGGTATACATACACAAGTCCAAGCATACTCTGGGCCCATAACCTGTTAAAACTGCACTTCTTTTGGATCAGGTAGGTATAGAAGACAACTAACAACTTGTGGTTCCATAAATAAAAGACTGGCAGGTTTAAAACAGAACTTCTGGAAGTTTATTCTCTCCCACATGGAGAGAGCAAGTTGCATCACACAAAACCAACATGGCTGACCTCAGACTCCCAGTAATTTGCATATTATTTACATACAAGGTCAAACCAAATCCAAAAAGATGAAACAAAATATCATGTTAACAGAAATGTTACGGTGGCATCATAAAAGTCAAAAACATAACTGAAAACCTATATTCATAAATAATTATTCATTAAATAATTAATATTTCAAATAAACTGAAAAAACTTGTAGGCTACATATCTTGACTTAGATATTATTATAGCCTATTGTGAATTATGAGATCAGTGAGGGAACTTGTATTTCTCAACGTGCGTGCGTGCGGTGTAGTAGCCTATACTGTTAGCTTGATGCTGATGAAACTTAACAAGTATTTTGTAAGAATTTTGATTTCTTTTCTTTTACGGTACTGTTTCACTAATAAAATTACTGCTAATAGATGCAGGTCTACCCCTATCTTTTTGTAAAACAAACCTGCGAATCCGACTTGTATTATACAACGTTCATTTGGCTATTAAATTAATAAAATAACTTAGATTCGCTAAGCATCCCTGCTTAGCTTAGTTCAGCCTCAGCCTGGCACATCAGGCCAGCTGCCAAGTATCAGCTATCCAGATACTTCTTATAGATCAGAGCATTACCTCATTGCTAATATTAGAACTAGTCCGGGTTCGAGCCCCAACTTGTTCAGCTCCACCTTTACTATTGGAACAGTTAGCTGCTTGGGTATATAAAGGCCCAGCTGCTAAAGCAGCTCTCTCACTCCAACCCGACCCACATGCAGAGAGGTTGCCTGCCACAGAGCTCCTGATTCTAGGACCTGACAACAGTTATAAGCTAAGTAGAACTCTGATTATTGAATTGAATTCATGCTGAACTTAGGAAAGTTAGTCTAGCTCATTTTGACTAAGGTCCAGGCCTAACTTTGGCAAGGTGCCCCAGTAACGATAATAGCATGAGCTAAGAATGCTTTAACTTGGGATAAGAGGGAACCAACTAAACCCTAACCCAGCACTTTGACTTTGAATAAATCAAGTTTAATTAAACCAGAACAACTTGTGTGGTCTCCCTTCTTTTGCTTGCCATTGTTGTGATATTGTGTGATATTTGTTGCTGTTAATAATTAATCAGCCGGGTAAGCTGACACTGGAAACCCGCCACTTTGCCAATAATCAGGGGAAAGTGCGAGGTTTACAATGGTGTCCAGAATTTAGATTCGAACTTTAAAAACCCACGCCCAATTCATTTGTTAGCAGCAGATATCACGTCTTGAAAAAAAAAAGTTGAAAAAAAAAAAAATAGTAAATAAAAGGCAAGCGAAAGGGGACCAAATTGTGTGAAAAAAAAAAGTGTACACGGAATAACAAGGTTGCATAGCGGCTATTGACATACTAAGCCATAGAAAAAATAATAGGCTAACAGTTTTTTTTTTTAATTGTTGTTGTTGCTTGAGCACGAATTTTTCTTTTGGTTGGTTTTGTTTGAATAAGCCATGGTTAAGACTAGAAAATCTGCTTCTAGTGGTGGTTTAGTCAGAATTCCTGTGTCTAGGAATAAGCTAAAACACTCGACTAGGGGAAGGCTTATTAAAGCAAACCCTCGTTTAATTGAATCTGAAAATTTAAATGTCTCTCAGACTGGGTTATGGTCCTTATCTCGGCAAGGACGAGTGCGGAAACGCACACCGTCAATTGCACGTAGAGCACCGGCACGCGAGCAAGCCAGGTGCCGTAGTAAAGCCAAGGTTACGAGCCAGCGCTCACGCAGCTCTTCTTACGAGCAAGAGCAGGTGGATTCCGATCATGAATCAGCTGTTCACTCTAGCGATAGAACAGCCAGTGTTTCGCCAGATAGGCGTAGTGATAATAGTTTTGTTTCCTCTCGTCATAATTTCCATCATAATTTTAATAATGAAAGGCCTGTTAATATTCCTTTTGTTTTGGCTCATGACATGCCTCGACACGACGAGCAGTTTGCTTGCTCTCGTGCCTTGCGTAGCGATGCTGGTCGCAGTCGTCATTCATTCCGAGAAACGATGACGTCATCACCCATTCATACGCCACCGGAAAACCCTTTGGTTGGTTGGCAGTGGGTCAACAGGTCCAGACTCGCTTCGTGCAGAGCGCGATCGTTTACAACACATAAACGATAGTCACGTTGAAGCTTTGCGTAATATAGTGGATAGTCTGCAAACTAGACAATTAAATAATTGTGGTAATAATGGTAATAATAACAGCACTCTTCTTTGGGAAGACGTACGAAATGGTAAGAAAAATTGAACTTCTTTTTCTGGCGAAGATGGTACCGATGTTTTCACATTTTTGCTCCTGACAGATAATCTTAGGAAAATTGATAAGAATCTTCCTGACTGTGAATTGATAGCAGCCGCTACAAACAGGTGTAAGGGAAGAGCTGCCAGATTTTTAGCAACAAGCTCGATTGCTTCTAAGCAAACCAACTGGGCTTCTTTTAAGTCGATTTTAATAGAAAGATTTGGTGCTGGAGGTAAAGAGGTAACTAGAACTAATTTTCACAGGGCTAGAATGTTGCCTGGTGAAGACATTGAAAAATTTGCAGATAGGTTAGAAATAATGGCAGCCGAAATTTGGATGATTCAGCCATCTGACGATGATTTTGAAAGAGCACTCAAGGAAAGATCACGTGACGAAGGGTTACGTTGTACCTTTCGAGCAGCTATGCCCGACATTTTGGAAACTTATTTAGCAACTATTTGTCCTAAAACATGGGAGGACATGTTACATAAGACTTTGAAGCGCCAAACTGAGATTAATGAAAGGAATCATTACAGCCGAAATCAGCAGCCTGCTAAAGTTTCGTCCGATGCAATTTCGCCTCTCGACAAAACAGCGACAGTGGCAGCAGCAGACCTAGCCAAGGTTTTACAGGAACTCGAACGTAAAAATAAGGAAATTAAAAATATTAGGCTTTGTGATTCGTTAGGAGAAGCCAGGGTTTCCGCAGCACAGCAGGAACACACGGAACAACGCAGTTGCTTCCGGTGTTTCGGCAGGTTTCACGTCAGCAAAAACTGTAAAACTGCAGACAATAAATTAGAAGCAGTTAAGGCCGCAAACGCAAAAAGTTTGGCTGCCGAAGGGAAACCAATTCCACGCAGAAGCACCTCTAACACAAAATATATGGGAAATAATCGCCGAAACAATAATAATATTGGCACTAGAGACAATTCACAACTGAATTTGGCCCAATATAATCGTCAGCGTACATCTAACAACGGCGCAAGCCCCAATCAAGTTCAAGTCGCTCGAAGCTCACAGCAGCCACAGCAGTCAAAAAACTAGTTGACAGTTTGAAGGGAAACAGGTACTTCGAGCTGGCTGGCTATTCTAACGCAAATGAAATTCCGACTTGCACTATGAATACTGTAAATCCTGACTATGATACAGAAGAACAATCATCTATTAGAGAAGAAACAAATGTTTTATTTAAAAAAGACAAGAATTCATTCTACACTCGACGCCCCTGGCCTACTCCTCGATTTATATTCAAAAGTAGACTGGCACCAGCAGAAATTAGCGCTGAAAGACAGAACGCTTACCTTGCCCAGGCTTGCAGCTGATTTTGGTGCTATCCCAGAAAAATATGTGGCCCCATCTCTGAGCGCCAACGCTCATCTGGAAAACACTTTCAAACGCATTCTGAAAGAAGTCATTACTGCTTATAAATTGTCTTGCGACTCAGCCATCCTTATTTTATTTGAAGACGGTGCTGACTCTACTAACTTTCACTCTGAATTATCACGAGTGTTGACTAATAATCCAATCGTTTTAGAATTGATTGGCGAGGAACGATTAATCGAATTCCGTAGCATCTCTGACTCTAACGAGCACAAGTCTCATCTGCTTTCAGCAGGCGAAACAATTATGATTTCAGACAAAAATCAATCGGAATGGAAGCTACGCATTCCTTTGTTGGCCAAAATTACTGCACCAACAATATGTTTAATATATTGGGATAACACGTCAAACCCAACCGTCATCACTGAGCAGAAACGTGCAACCCGACAAGCGAAGCGCAAAGTCTTGCTCGCTCGGAAAACACAGCAACAGATCGAAGCGACGCCGCACCAGCTTCATCCGGCGGCTGGAATCGACACTAATGGTCTGACAGACATGTTGGCTCACGTCTCTTTGGCAAACGCAAACGACGCATGGAGCAAGCTTTGGTAAATTGCTTAGGCTATAACGCTAAAGCGGCGCACGCAAGACCTCCCCTAATTTTTAAATTTGGATATTTTAGCAAATTAGGATTATTGGACTCAGGTGCAGGGATTTCTTTAATTGAAACGTCCACAGCTGAAGAACTATTAAATGATTATCGCATTAAGTGCAGCGTAGCTACTACACAAACACCTACAGCTTTGATAGGCGTTGGTGGAACTAATATATCAGTAAACCGAATTTTGACCACGGAAATTAGTAAATGTGGATTTTCTAGGGAACAAGAATCTAGAATCGTTCCTAATGGAAGTTTTGGAGCTATCCACATTTTATTGGGTTATGATTTCTTATCACAACAACCCGATTTATTAAAACTAAACTGTTCAGACCAGATTTTGGAAATCGGTAAGCTAAAATTTAGGCTTTCACCATCTCCATTCGATGCCTGGGAGGCTTATAATCAAAATAGAGAAATTATAAATTTCAAACAGTATGATGTTTCGTACGAACACACAGCAACAATCAATGTTTCGTCCAACGCAGACACAGTCGAAAATCCACAGTCTCAATGGAACGCCACACCTCATGAATTTTATGAAGAAATTCCTGTATCTTTATTTAAGGATACTGTACTGCCTAGCTATTCAGAGACAACTATAACTGGCACTTTACATATTGCATATCCTGAAATACAGAGTGGCGCTTTTATTCCTGAATGTAAACCCGATTTGTTGATTTGTTTGGCTAGATGTCTAGTTAATACATCACCTACCGGATTGATACCAATAATGGTAATTAACGCATCTAGCGAAGACATATTTTTGCCTTCGGGTATGACGCTTGGTCATTACACAACTGCGGAAGTTGAGTATGATTGTCAGGACGACGACGAAATTCCAATTAATACTGCCGACTCGGTAATTCAGCCGAACGCCACTTAAACTGAATCAATCACATTTCAAACTCCCGTTTCCACACCAGGGCCCAGTGAGATAGCTCAACACTATCACAAAGCTGGAGCAAGCAACTCGATTCCGTCAGGGATAAGCGAAACCGAAACTGATTCATGCCTTGCAAACGCTCGAGATCCAGAGCCAGCCGAGATAGCCCGCGGTGTTTCCGAAGCTATTTCCGGCTCTCCCGAGCAAGTCCAGACAAAGCCCATTGAGACATCGCAACCCGATGTGGAAGCCAGCGCTGACTCTATCAACAAACCAAGGCCATCGCCAAAGCCACAATCCGAGATAGAAAGTGATTGGGACAAGTTGAAATTCAAATTTTCATTTCCGGATTTAATTGATGGAGAAAGGGCAGAATTTCTTGAGATGTTGAGGACACATACAGATGCATTTAGCAAAGACGAATTTGACCATGGGACTTATGAGCCATACGAAGTGGACATATAAACAGGGAATGCAGCACCAGTCCGATCTAAGATTTACAGAGTTCCATTTCATCAAAGGGAATTGTTGGATAAATACCTAGACGGTTTATTGAAAATTGGTGTCATAAAAGAATGTAAATCTGCTTGGCTCAGCCCTTGCCTACTCATAAAAAGAAGGCCTGAGGGATATCGAGTGGTCATTGACCTACGCGGCTTGAACGCCGTTACAGAAAATGTATCAGTACCCTTACCAGTAATCAGTGAGGCACTGGCTAATTTACACGGAACTAAATACTTCTCCAAGCTGGATTTTCGTATGGGATTTTTTCAGCTCAAGTTAGCTGAATCATCCATGGAAAAGACAGGATTTCAAGGATCCAGATTGACATATTGTTTTAAAAAATTGCCGATGGGCCTCAAAGTAGCGCCTGCGCATTTTCAATTCTGCGCTCAGCAGATTTTCGCAGAGATTTTAGGCGGCGACTGTACCATTTATTTGGACGACATTTTATTAAATTCCACAGACTTCCATACACATCTGTTGCACGTAGACAGAGCCCTAAGCCTCGTAGAGAAATCGAAAACGAAACTTAGTCCCGAAAAATGCATTTTTGCAGTCAAAAAAGTGAAATTTCTGGGCTTCGTTGTAAGCCAAGACGGAGTACAACCAGACAGGGATAAAATCAGAGCAATGGAACTTTTTCCTCAGCCTAGGAATGTAAAAGAGGTCCGCCGATTCGTGGGGATGTGCGGATTTTTTCGAAGGCACATCGCTCAATTCTCAGCTTTCTCAGTTTGCCTTACAAAACTGACAAAGAAAAACGCAAAATTCATGTGGGACAAGGAAGCGGATGATGCTTTCAAGGGTTTAAAGGAAGCAATGGTTAATGCTGCCACCTTGAAACACCCAGATTTCTCCCAACCTTTTTTCGTAGAGGCAGATGGTTCGGATACTTCGTTAGGAGGCTGCCTTACGCAGATGCATGGAGGCATAGCGTACCCTCTCGCCTACACCTCCAGGACTGTAACACCAACTGAGAGAAAGGAAAGCACTACTGTAAAGGAGATCCTGGCAGCCGTACATGCAATAGAAACATTCAGAACTTACCTACTAGGTAAAACGTTTTTTTTATCCTCGGACCACATGGCTCTAATTTTTTTATACAACAGCAGTGGCTTGTCACCTAAGTTGGAACGAATCCTTATCAGGCTGAGGGAGTACGATTTTATTATTCGCCATAGACCAGGCAAGCTGTTACCAGTAAGCGACGCACTCTCTCGTGTAGAGATCCCAGTCTGCATTTTAGACTCACAATATCCTGACTGGACTCGCTCTCAAGTAGTAGCCGAGCAGAGGGCGGACGAGTATTTTGGCAAGGTATTTGAGACCATTAAAAATCAAGACTCAGCTGACGTCATCGACACTAGTAATAAGCGTAACATTTTCTATAAGGATTTCGACGGCATGCTGTACCGAATATGGGCAAAAGACCCAGCGCAAGGACGGATGGAAGAAATTGCTCAAATCTGTATTCCCGAAAGTTTAGTCACTCACTGCTTTCGTGACTATCACTCCGCCCCCTCAGCTGGACACAGAGCAGCCAAGAGCACCCTGAAATTAATACAGTTGCACTGTTTTTGGCCAACTATGGTACAAGACATTGATTACTATGTGAAGACATGTTTAATTTGTCAGCAGTTCAATAGACCTAACAAGCCCCATAAGGCCACCTTTCGAGCATTCAAGCCCCTGCAAAGACCAGGCGACAGCTGGTCGATGGATTTAATTGGAAGATTGAATGAAAGCAATCAAGGTAATTTTTACGTGATGATGCTGGTGGATGATTTCTCCAGATTCGTCATTGCCTTTGGGATTCCAACCAAAAGGGCAGAAATAATCGCTCGTAAGCTATACACAAAGCTTTTTGCTCGGTTCTCCCCATGTAGGACCTTGCGGAGCGACCTAGGCTCCGAGTTCGCCAATAAAATGTGTGCCTCTCTGAGCACACTGTTTAATGTTAGACAGATCAATTTTACAGCGAACACTTCTTGGACAGGAGGTGGCGTGGAGATTTGTAACAAATCTATACAGACAGTCTTACGTAAGATTGTAGCTGACAATCCTCACGAGGGACGAGAGTCTCCCTGTAGCTTGTATAGCTCTGAATTCAACACCGCACAGCGCCACACTTTTATCACCATTTTATTTGCACTTCGGTCGAGAATTCAGGATCCCTAGCACCCTGGTATTCGAGCCGGCCAGGAAAATTTATAACAGTGATGATATAGGCATCAGGCTGGAAACCAGACTTCAAAACGCTTTTGAAGTAGTTCGCAAGCATAATGCAATAGCAACACAAAAATATCAGAATTTTTACAAGAAGACAGCACGCCCGTACCGGTTCCTTACAGATGATTACATAGTCATTAAGGACTTTGTCAAGATTGCAGAAATTTCTGAGAAATTGCTTAAAATGTGGAGTGGACCATATAGAATTATGGAATTTGTAAATCCTGTAATCATACGAGCAGTCCATTATCTGGACCCTTTCAAAATAGTAAGGATCCATGTTAATCATTGTCGGCCATTTTTTCTGAGATCCAGAAATCCAATTCAAACTTTCAACACTCGAAACGACCTGGAACAGGCCGAGATTGTTAATGGCAAACTAAGCGAATCCGAACAGCAGTTGCGTGATTTTATCACGAAACTCCACGAAGATCCGACTGACCATATGGCGGAGCTGGATCCCCCAGTTTTTAGCCCGATAGCTAGTGACACCCAACGAGCATCACTGGAAACTAGCAATGAGCAAAAAGGCATAAAGCATAAGAATTGCGATCCTCATACCTCCCGGCTGTTTCAAATGCGAATCAGATTGGAAGAACAGCAGAAATTGAGACCAACACACAACTACTGCACTAGATCCAGTAAAAACACTCCCGAAATAAGAATAAAACGTAATTTTGAACAAGCACGAGCACACGACTGCTAGACAAGGCTAATTGAAGCATCTGAAACTTTTGCACTAGACCCAAACGTAGTTTCAGAATCAAAAATTTGGTTTTCAATGCAGATAAAGACTGTGATTTAAGGAATCCAAATAATGAGGCACCACGCATTAGCCTCAGGGAATTTATCATTTCATCTGTTAAAATTGCCTTGAAATTGTCAATCGATTCCGTATAAATACGAAGAATGCGATTCGGCATTATTAACAAACGAATTTTGCAAATTAATTCCCAGATGGACCAATCTTGTTCATTTCACAAAAGAATTTTTTTTCTCAAATGAAGAGATTGTCGGATTTTTGCATAGATACACGCAATTAAGTTCAAAGAAACAACTTTAAAATGTGGCGTGTGATTATCACGAGCAAGGCTCTTGACTTTGTTTTGGTTTTGATTGTTTGTCATTGGATCACAAACTTACCTTGAAATCATATCACAATCGGTGATATAACTAAGAAAACTTGTCTGACGATAAAACAAATTTTTATCTGCATAGAAAATACCTCTCAGTTAACATGATTTATGAGAACAAAAAAATGCATATCGAATGTTACTCTTGTGTTTCAAACAAATGAATCCAGCTATAGGCTATATCAAATTAGCCTCAAAAAAAAAAAGAATTTTAGGCTTGATTTTGATCACAATAATGATGCAAAAGTTATAGCCTATGCTAGCATAAAAATTGGTTCAGATAAATGTGTATCCATCCCTTTAGTTAATACAGAACAATATTACCGTAGCAAACAGTTCACGCATTTTGTGAAAAATTGACAAAATAAGATGAAAAGATTGCTAAGGGAACTGAATTTCCAAAAGAAATGCAGGAGAAATTACTCTGCCCATTATGAATTTTGTCAAATTATGTCCGAAATCTCAAGTGAACTTAAATCTTGGAGATCTGTTTTGAGGAAACATCACATCTTCCGACTTAATAATTGGATACAGAATAAATTCTGCTCGTTACATGATTTGGACAAATATGTCAAAGATTTTAAACGAAACAATGGTTTGGAAATAGAATTACAAAAATTATATCTCCCGACTTAATTAAAAATCTCAGAGACGAATTCTGGAAAATTCTCTGCTTATTATACAATTTGGATGATTACGTCAGAATTCCAGATAAAATTATATCCCGAAATTATTGAGAAATATCATATCTTCCGACCTAAGACTTGAATTATAAATTATTCAGAAATATATCTTCCGACTTTAAACTTGGATTGTAAATTATGGAGAAAAAATCGTATCTTCCGACTAAAGAATTGCCTTGGACATTTGGAACAACAGATTTTGGTTCCTTTGGTTATGAGTATTTCGTCAAAAACATTTTAGCTTTCACTATGCAAGAAGAAACAATGTTTTGAAGTTAGGATGTCCGTCACTTGCACTATATACACGTAGGGCCTCCCACCCAACGCAAAACGTAACGTAGGCCCACAAGTAGATCTTTCAGCTCTAGAATTTTGACTGAAAGCAAGTGACTGATTGTGTTATCATTACAACCAATTAAGGTACCGAAACATTGAGACACATGCTTTCTTACATAGAAATAGAGCATGTCTTGTGAAAATGTTGATATTATGACGAGTCGCCCTGCTCATTTATGCTATACCTATAATCATGATTGGATTTTATTCTCCTATGTTGATATTGTTTCAATGTATGGACATCGTTTCCATTGGATATTGGTTTCCATGAATATTGTTGTCAATGAATATTGCTTGAGTGTAGATACTATTTTCCAGGGACACTGCTATGTCCCCCAGGCTCGATAATTTGAAAGACAGTATTTGAGCTGTTAATGGGCTCAGACCAGCCACGTCAAAAAAAAAAAAAGTAAAATCTTGTTTAAATCTGGTAAATTTTCATGGGGTCAGACCAGCCACGTCAAAAAAAAAAAAGAGAAAGAAAAACTTGTTCTAATCCGAAAAGTTTTATGGGCTCAGACCAGCCACGAGGAAAAAAAAAATCTTGTTCAATTCTGGAAAATTTTTCATGGGCTCAGACCAGCCACGAAAAAAAAAAATCTTGTTCAATTCTGGAAAATTTTTCATGGGCTCAGACCAGCCACGAAAAAAAAAGAAGGAAAATCTTGGTTGAATATGGAAAAATTTTCATGGGCTAAAACTAGTTATGTGGCAGGCACAAAGCATTTATGTGTTGTGACTAAAATTTTGAAAGCAGTTTGCAGCTCGTAAATTGACAAATATTGAATTGTTATAGGCCAAACACAGTTGTGGCATGCTCAAATATCGATGATTTTCAGCTACTAAAATCAATGAATCAATGCACTATATTAAGTCATATACAACCCAGAAATATGGAGTCGCCATAATAATAAGAATCAAACGTTAATTAAAAACGTTCCCGACAGAAAATAAATTTTCCCCTCCATGCTTAAAAACGAGGAGTTTTCAGTAAAAATACGGCCTCCAAGCGTAAATAGAAAACCTGGCCGACCTGACAGCCGAAAGCTGTGAAATTTCGATAAGCATTTTCTGACAATGTTGAAATCAAGAAATTTATGTGCCATAATGAAAACAGAAACTATGTGGAACGTTGCTTTAAAAAAAAAAAAATTGAGAACCGAAAGGTTATAATATACTCTGGCCAATGAAAATTTTGAGATGTAAGATCACAAATTTGCAGGCACGCCAGAAAACGTGAGATCTTACATCGCACGTCAGTCAAACTTGAGTTTAACATCATTATTAGGGTGTTATTGAAAATAAGTATGATTGGACCAGGTGCATGTCACAAATAATGTTACCTTTGCAGAAATTTAAGTAAAATTGACAATTATAACCTAATGTTATACGGAAGGTAAGTGACACTTCAATGTTGTGTCCTATCAAATAAGACAACTTACCATATAAAATAAAATGAGAAATTTTTCCCCCGATGAAGTAAAAATTTATGAAAAATTATGTGGACACATTGCTCCTCACAACAGTTGTTTTCAGTTATAAATGGCACCAGGGTCACGTGTCTTTTAGCCTGAGGCATTAGTAGGGACCAAGAATAGAAGTCCCCTGAACTCACAAAAACTGACAATAGGTGTAAAAACACTTTGGAAATTTAATTTTGAATGAACAATTCAGAGGAGGAATCCCCTCGAGGTTAACACTTAATTAAGTGATTAAGAATCAAAAACGAACTTTTGAGTTTCTCCCCCTCATTTAAGCTCAAACTAAAATTGAATGATTGAAATGGATTTGGTTAAAAATAATTGATAACACCGCCTCAGGATGGCGCTGCTAGTATTGACTCAAGTTTAAGAGATGCAGCATCCAAAGCTTAGATACGAAAATTCGTATAGCACGTTGGATGAGATGACAAATCAAAACTCATTGAATACAGTTACTGAAATTAAAATAAAATT
>JAHWFP010009277.1:116105-137751 GCA_023313725.1 Lithobius niger
ATTTAAAATGATTTTTTTTTTGGCGATTTTGATTATAGAAGAACAATCAGTATGGATAAGAATTGCCAGTGTTAAAAATGAATTTTTTTGACAGTCATAATCTTACAAGATAGAATTATGAAGCTGTGGCATATGAGAATTACGAAATATAATGAAGTCAAGTGAATTAATGCTATTCTGTTGTAGGAAAATTCACTCAGACGTACACAGGGCAGTACACCAGCCAGTGAACTTTGAAACCCGATGTGGGACCACAACTGTCAACTGGGCAGAATACAGCCGTTGACGGTAACGTCAACTGGGCAGAATACAGCTGTTGTCAGTCAATTGTGGTCACGCCATCGTAATTGTACCCAAGTCTACAATTACAACGACCAATCATGGTCACGTTTTTGGCAATTGTACCCGAGTCTACAATTGTAATGACTAATCATGGTCACGTTTTGGCAATTGTACCCGAGTCTACAATTGTAACGACCAATTATGGTCACGTCTTTGGCAATTGTACCTGAGTCTACAATTGTAACGACCAATCACGGTCACGTTTTCGGTAATTGTACCCGAGTCTACAATTACAACGACCAATTGTGGTGTTTGAAGTAAACGCAGTGATAACATCGAGCAATTATGGTCACGTCTTTGCCAATTGTACCCGAGTCTACAATTGTAACGACCAATTATGGTCACGTTTTTGGTAATTGTACCCGAGTCTACAATTACAACGACCAATTGTGGTGTTTGAAGCATACGTAGTGATAACACCGAACAATTGCGGTCACATCAGTCAACAATAGTAATTGTACCAAAGGCTACGATTACAATGGCCAAGTGCAGCAAAATTGCACCGAACATTTGTGATTACACCAACGCAATCACAACGATAGCAGAAAGCAGCAAAATTGCACCGAACATTTGTGATTACACCAACGCAATCACAACGATAGCAGAAAGCAGCAAAATTGCACCAAACATTTGTGATTACACCAACGCAATCACAACGATAGCAGAAAGCAGCAAAATTGTACCGAACATTTGTGATTACACCAACGCAATCACAACGATAGCAGAAAGCAGCAAAATTGCACCGAACATTTGTGATTACACCAATGCAATCACAACGATTGGAGAAAAACTGCAGTAAAATTGCACCGAACATTTGTGGTTACACCATAATAATCACGAAAATTGCAGCATAATCGTACTTCAAAATGAATAGTTACGACTGCATTAAGAATGATCATTGAACCGTAAAATTGAGATCTCAGTGGTAAGATGTGAATCGCACTGGACAATCAGTATGACAGAATCAAGCAAAGAGCACTGAAAGACAATATAAGAACAGTTACGTGTTCAAAGATGAACTATTAAAAACAAGACTATGAACAATACAGTTCTAAGAACATTTGAAAAAAAAAATGAAATGATTTTTTTATTATTTTGAATTGGTGGAACTATGACTTCCAAACACGTTGGAACACTCCTAGTTTAGTGTGGCATCCTAATAAACAATGGCCTGAAATGAAAAAAGTAAAAGGAGGATCGATATCATGTACGCAAACAAAATATACGAGCTCATGTGAGCCGACACAGGTTTGAAAAATGAAAATTGAAATCATAAACATTGGTTTGTTGTTTATATATATATATTTTTTTTTGTTGCATGAAAAGTTGGCCAACTTAGTGTGCATGAAAATGAAATGCTTTGATTTATGACTGTGTGATCATGAATATGACATTATGTTTATGAATATGAACATGAAAATGATATGCATTGATTGCGAAAATGAAATGACTATGACTGTGAATTGCATTATTGACATGAAGAATTGAATTACTATGGAAATGTGTCATTGAATTGAATGTCTTGTTTCAGTAGAAACAGTTGATTCCGATAAAATATGATATTGAAAAGTGTCATTGATCTGTAATGTATACAGAGTAAGTATAAAATAAGACTCTCATTGCGCTCAGAATCAGATCCCCTGTCCAAAATCAGAAATCAGAGTGAAATTAATTCACTAGAGCAGGAAAAGAATTAAATTAACCAAAGATAAGTAGGAATAGGAACATGCATCAGGGCAATCTTACTCGTTCTTGGGTTTTTTTTCCTTGAATTAATGCCAACAGAAAACCATAGTTAAGGTTTTTCTCCAAGACAACAAGCAGACTAGAAATCTGGCGGGTGGTTTTGTCAAGACGCACGTTCAAATTTCTCCTTATGCAGGGTATAAATTAATGTTAAGGGAATATTCGTTAACCCATGAGGGGCTAAGAGCGAATATTGTGAAAGCAAGGACGTTGTAAATATATACCGATACTCTATCAATTACCGATCTTTACTCCCTTTAATCCTACTTGTATTATACAACTGTAACACCTTAATTTCACTTCGTCTAAGCTTAATTCCGATGTTATCGCACAAATTCCCCCGGGTTCAATCTTATTTTGTCGAGACCAAGAATTCATTTTCACAAGCAAATAACAGTAACAATAAATAGACATTTATTAAAAAAATTCCTAGCATGGTAGTTAAAGTTATATTTGCCCCTAGTAGGCTACACCAAAAGCTTTTAATAGCTTTGATCGAATTCAGTAAACTAAATTCAGTCGGCAAATTCATTTGTCAATAAACCTACGAAATTGTATTTCGCCATAGGCTATATATAGGCTATACAAATAATTTAATAAATAGGCTTTCTTTTTTCTCCATGTAAAGGTTGATAAAACCGGAGGTTTATCTAGAATTACCTTCTTAAGTGTACTATAATATTTCTCAAAATATAACCCAACCTCTGCTCCTCTTAAATTTCCTCCCAGCTTAATTTTTACTATGCGATAAGCCTTTGGGCAGAGAAAAATATTTCGTTTAAATCCATAAGAAGCTCAGCTTCAATTTACCCTGGATTAATTATGCAATTAGGAGAAAAGTACCCAAATTTCAAATATTCTTCTTATTCCATGCTATAGGAATAGCAAACAAATAAATACATATAAATGCAAATAATAACACTAATTCGGTTTTACTGGCTGGCGTATCGGCGCGTAATGATTTCAATTTTCAGACAGTTAACGGAAGCATTTCTTAGTTTTAGTGTACTCACGGACCAAATGAAAATTCGGTGTACTCACGGACCAAACGAAGGATTGAAGAGTCAAAAACCACGGTGTCGGGCAAAGTTCAGAAACTCAAAACGGGCCTCATAATCAACAGGTGGTCGAACGAAGTGGAACGATGACGGCATAAACTCCAACGCTGTTGTAAATGAGTATCAGTTCCATTTTTTCATTTCCAATAACTTTGTCCTAAAGGAATTCCTCACGGCTTCGTTAGTAGTAGACTAAAACTGCTTCTTGACGTTCAGGATAAATAGCTGCCATTACCCTCTGACATTGACATGCTTCCATCGAAATACAGGTAACCTCACTCGTCATGGTGTCGTTCGGCATCACGTCCTTCTTCGTGCATGTTCCCCATCATGGCTCAGGTAAACCGTTGTAGACCAACAGGACGGATTATGTAGAAATTGGGAGAGGCCACTTCCCGAATTTACGACGACGGACTATCGAAACTTGCTTCATCACCAACGAAAATGCAAGCCAGAAGTAACACGATTTACACTCGTTACACACATTTTGTAAAACACGCCATCCAACGTCAGTGACGATTCCAGCGCCACCACACACCAAAACCGGAAGTTGAAGAGCACCATAGCCAAACCGAAACTAACGCCGTATAGTTCACAAAAACGAAAATTAACACTTGAACACTCCCAAAAATTAAATTAAATAATGTTAAATCAACGTTACACATCTCCCCCACCCACCAGTGAGTGACCCCACTCACGACTTTCTATTTTTGAGGGTTAAAAGGGCCGAACAAAGTTTATGTTGAGTCGCTCCGCGAGGTCGCAACACTCTGCGAGTGGTGGTAATCACTTCAGATTCCTCGGATGACTCGTTCCCAGACTCTTGCTCCATATCATCCTCGGACCGCACTTACGACGCCACATACGGCTTCAACTCTTCCACATGAAATGTCCCCTGCATTACTTTACTGTTACACCATCCCTCAACTTCATGGTAACTGGAGAACAAACCTCATGCACAACATACGGGCCCTGCCAGCGCGGTGCCATTTTCTTAGCGAATCCCTTTTCTTTATCGGAGAGAAAATGGGCCTTCTTAAGAACCAGGTCACCTTTAACAAAAGACAAGTCTCTGTGCTTTGTATCATAGTACGGCTTTTGTCGTGTGGCTTGAGCAGCATTCTCTTGAGCTTTATCAATGGCTGCTCTAATTTTGAGTCAGCGTGACAGCCCAATCACTAGCTTTCGGCATCTTAGCTAGCTCTGCTTCCATGGCAGTTGGGTCACAGGGAAGACGCAGCTCTCTTCCTAACGTAAGAAAAGCTGGTGTGAACCCAGTACTTTCGGAAGTTGCTGAGCGCAACGCCATACCAATAGCAGGGAGGTTCGAGTCCCATTCTTTATGCGACTCTACTATGTTGGTGGTAATCATACCTCTAACCGTTTTTATCGTCCTCTCCGCAAGATTTGGTTGAGGGTGGTAAAACGAGGTATTCTTACGCTTAATCCCAAACATACTGCACATAGTTTTGAAAATCTTTGAAACAAATTGTCGGCCATGGTCCGACGCTATGGTTCTCGGAATTCCAAACCTAGGAAAAACCTCCTTCACTAAGCAAAGAGCAACTGTTTGAGCTGTAGCATTCTTGATGGTGAACAATTCAGGCCATTTCGTCAAATAATCGACAACTATGACCATGTGTTGCTTCCCTGACTTGCTTTTGGGATAGGGACCAGCCAGATCGATCGCGAGAGTGTCTCCCGGTTGAGGCAAATGTCTCGGCGACATCATAAACCCACGAGGGGGGGCAGTTTCGGATTTGTGCAATTGGCATTGATGGCACGCACGTATGTGCCTTGCAACATCCCTACTCATGCCGACCCAAGTGTAAGTCTGTCTGATCTTCGCCAAGGTCTTTGCCGCTCCCAGGTGACCTCCCGCGAGAGAATCATGGTAGGCTGCCATAATTTTGCTACGCCACTCTTTAGGAGCAATGATGCAGTATGACTCTACACCTGCAGGGGTTTAAAACTTCCTGCAAACTACATCATCATTTAGCACACTGTAACGCATAAGAGACGCCACCTTCTTACCCAGTTTATTCAAGGGGGGTTCATCTCCTGCCCTCAAACATTTGATGAGAAGACTGAGAGTCTGATCACGCATTTGGGCCTCCTTCACCTGTTGCAAAGATGGTGCTTCTGTTTCACGCAGTACAGCGTTGACTGAAGTTTCTGACATTTCAGGAATTCTGGACAAGGCGTCCGCAACAAGATTATTCTTTCCAGGGTTATAAGCCACGGAAAAATCAAATTGCTGCAAACACATGGCCCACCTTGTCAGACGCCCCGTAGGATCTCTGGCCGTTTTGAGCCATTGAAGTGACTTCTGGTCCGTTAACACTTTAAATGTTGAGCACTCCACGTATGGCCTCATCTTTTCAATCGCCCAAACGATAGCCAGACATTCTCGTTCTACGGCCGAATATTTACGCTCCTGTTTTGAGAGAGCCCTGCTTGCATACATGATGGTAGCCAGTTTACCATCTTTCTCCTGCAATAGGACCGCTCCTATGCCTACGGCACTCGCATCTGTCTGGATGACAAAGGGCTGGCTGAAATCCGGTGCCATCATAACCGGTGCACTTGTAATGAGGGTCTTAAGTTCCTTAAAAGCCTTCTCACAAGCTTCATTCCAAACCAACGGACCTCCTTTATCCAGGAGACGATTAAGCGGATCCGCAATGTGAGAGTACCCCTTTATGAACCTCCTGTACCACGGTGTACATCCTAAGAATTGGCGAACGTGCTTCACCGTTTTAGGTCTCGGGTAGTTCAAGCCTGAATCCACTTTACTAGGATCAGGGCGAATCCCAGTCTCTGAAACTATGTGGCCTAACACCTTAGTTTCAGGTAGACAGATCTGTACCTTTTTGACGTTTATGGTGAGGTTAGCTTTCTGCAACCGTGACAGGACTTCTCTTACCGTGCTCAAATGAGTATCAAAATCAGCCGAGGCTATTATGATATCATCGAGATATGCGACTACCCCATCCTGTCTCATGTCGATGAAAAGATGATTGATAAGTCGAGAGAACGTCATCCCACTGTTACACATACCAAACATCATCACCGTCGGTTTAAACAAACCTGCTGGTGTCATAAAAGCAGCTTTGTCTTGGGTCGACTTGCTCAAGGGGACTTGCCAATATCCACTCTGCAAATCAAGAACCGTGATAAACTTCGGCTGTCCCAAGGTATCCAGGAGTTCATCTATCCTGTTTAAAGGATATTTATCTTTTCTGGTAATCTCATTAATTTTTCGGTAATCCACTATCATCCTCCACCCACCGTCTTTCTTTTTGCGGACGATGACAGGGGCTGCCCAAGGACTGGAATGCGGAACAATTTGGCCACGACGAATCATGTCATTCAAGATTTCGTCGAGTGCTTCACGCTTTTCAGGACGAAGGTAGTATGGGCTAGATGAAACGGGCTGATGATCACCTGTGTCTAAATGATGTTCTAAGACGTGAGTTAACCCAGGTTCGGGATTAAAGGCCGCTGGAAATTCCTCCACCATATCCTCAAACCTTTTTTGTTGGTCTTCAGTCAAAAGAGCAGCTGAGAGCTTTTCCTTGATGGCTGGATCCAAACATTTAATAAAGTTAACTGAAGTCTGTTTTTGTTCCGTTTTATATAAAGAATAGTGCACGTTAGGGATATCCTTCCAGTGCCACATCTCGTCCGTTCCATCAACTATCGCACCATACAGGCCTTTAATGTCACCACCTAACAAGCATTGGTGACCTAACTGTTTTGCAACAACTACGGGGTGGACTACAGTTTTGCCTGGCAATTCAATTTTTGCCATAACCCAACCATGAGTAGGCAAAGGTGCAGAATTGGCAGACACGAGAGAGTCCTCCAGCTCATTTAATTTAATTCCATTTAGCTGAAAAGTTTCTAAGAAATCGGGGCCTACTATAGTATAAGGTGCCGCTTCATCCCAGATTCCTATTACGGTTTTACCACCAACCCTTACAAGAACAGAAGCCATATTGGCTGGACGTGGGATTCTAAAAGTTACTTTGGTTTATTGGGGGTTTTACTTTATGAGCCCCGCCACCCCCTTTCCCAGAGCTCAATCCTGGTTTTCCGTCAGTGGCAAATCATTGCTACTGACTGAATTGAGCTTCCTCCCCCCTTTAACCTTTTTAGGGACCTTGCACTGCAATGAAAGATGGTCATTTCCCCACAATTATAACATGTTTTGGTTGCATTTCTGTTATCCTTAGGCCTAGTGCCACTAGCTACGATCCCTGTACTACTAGACTGAGGTGCAGAAACTACTTTAGGTTGTGATGTTACTTGTTGAGGTGCCGCCGGCCCCAAATATACCTGAATTGCAGTTTGATCTAACAAGTCCTCGATTTTACGCGCATCAGCAGCTAATTTTAACAGTGAGGTGTAAAATTTAGTCCCTAACATAAGTTTTAATGCAGCGCCCATGTTATTTTTAACCAGACGCACTTGTTTGTACTCTGGCATGGCATACGAAAGTTGCTGAATTTGCAGCGCCATATCATGGATATAGTCTGAACCATTTCACCCTCGACATGTCTTCTAGATGTAAGCCTGTCTAAAACTACTTCGTCATGGTTACGCACCTTAAATCTAACCATGAGACTCATTTTGAAATGTTGCCATGACAGTGGAGGTGGGCAAGCCATAAACCACTGTAATGCCATACCCGTCAAAAGTGTAGGAAGCCAGTTCGTCAGGAATATGTGCTCAGGGATACCCCTTCCTACTTGAAGTTGTTCCGCCCTAAGCAAAAATTCCCTAGGACCAGGTCCCACAGGATCCCCATCAAATGGCTTCACTTCAAACTTAGGAGTCCATATTGATTGAAGTGCCTGAACATTACTGTAACCCATAACGGGTTGAGTTTGAGTAAGTCCCCCTACACCTGGATAAATTACATTAGGTTGAGCACTACTAATATTACCTAAACTAGATTGTTGACCAAATAAACTATTGGAACAGTTAGCTGCTTGGGTATATAAAGGCCCAGCTGCTAAAGCAGCTCTCTCACTCCAACCCGACCCACATGCAGAGAGGTTGCCTGCCACAGACCTCCTGACTCTAGGACCTGACAACAGTTATAAGCTAAGTAGAACTCTGATTATTGAATTGAATTCATGCTGAACTTAGGAAAGTTAGCCTAGCTCATTTTGACTAAGGTCCAGGCCTAACTTTGGCAAGGACGACCCAGTAACGATAATAGCATTAGCTAAGAGTGCTTTAACTTGGGATAAGAGGGAACCAACTAAACCGTAACCCAGCACTTTGACTTTGAATTAAATCAAGTTTAATTAAACCAGAACAACTTGTTTGGTCTCCCTTCTTTTGCTTCCCATTGTTGTGATATTGTGTGATATTTGTTGCTGTTAATAATTAATCGGCCGGTGTACCCGTCACTTTGCCAATAATCAGGGGAAAGTGCGAGGTTTACAGATAGACACAGACGACACAGAGCGGGAGAACCCTCTCTATTGTCTGGTAGTGCAAATAAGTGACACGAAACTGGAACAAGTGCGACAGGAAACGGAAGCTGATCAAACGCTGCAAACTGTTATCACCTTGGTGACTGAAGGATGGCCAAGCATGAAAGCAAACTTACAGCTTGGGCTAAAACCATACTTTGACTGTCAGGATGAGTTGCACACAGAAGGGGGAGTTTTGTGCAGGGGGAATAGGCTAGTGGTTCCAGACTCACTACGCGACATGATGTTACAGCTCATTCATGAAACTCATCGAGGAACTATCGCGTGCAAAGCGCGAGCACGCGAGTCATTGTACTGGCCGGGCATGTCAACGGCGATAGACAGACTGGTTGCCAATTGCCAAATTTGACAGCAACACCAGAGGAATAATCAGAAGGAGCCGATAATCTCCAGACAAAATGCAGAATACCCCTTTCAGAAAATAGGGGTAGACTTTTGCAGAGCAGTGAACAATGACTACATGGTAACAGTGGACTACTATTCTAAGTATATTGAGGCCTTCAAACTGTCCTCAAAAACAACACACTCGGTCGTGGAAGTGCTCAAGTTCCTGAGTTCGCATTACAGGAACCCACAATTTCTAGTGTCCGACCAAGGGCCACCATTTGACTCGGGCGAGTTCCAAACGTTTTTGAAAGAGCGGGGAATCGAGTGGCAACCGAGCAGCCCACGATATCCAAGATCGAACGGACAAGTTCAAAGGACAATACAAACCTTCAAACATCAACTCATAAAAACTTTATAAGATGGGAAAGACATACAACTGATGCTTCAGGTAAATCGTGCAACTCCGCTGTCGTGTGGACGTACACCGGCAAAGCTGTTTTTAAATAGAGAAATACGGACAAGCCTGCCAGTGTTGCCAGCAGCCCTCAAACAGTGTGCACCTGGGCCGACACCGCTGCAGCAGCACAACGTATGAGAGGAGTATCACGCTAACCAACACACAAAGCAATTTCCGCCACTGGCTGTAGAGCAACAGGTATGGGTGAAGTTACAGCCCAGTGACAAGCAGTGGGCACCGGCGGTTGTTACCAAGGTAGGACCGTCACCAAGGTCATACCAGGTGAAGTGTTCAAATGGGGTGACGTACCAGAGGAATCGCTTCCACCTAAAACCACGTTTATGCCAACCAGGCACTAGCCGTCCGGCTGCTTGCCCATTGCAACGAACCAGTAGAAACCTACGGGATGCGGATGATCTCTTTCCGGAAAAAGGGGTGAGAGGAAGGGTTGTCCAGCACACCCCAGTGCAACACGCAGTGGTAAGGGAAGAGAGAGTGAAAAGAGCCCCAGCATGGACCAAGGACTATGTAATGGCATGAACAAACTTGGAAGCCTACTTTCTTAATTAGGCCTACATGGCATACTCTAGGTGCTATCAGCGCCCAGTAGAATTAAGTAGTTTTTTTTTACATTAGCGCAAAGGTCCACAAACATTCAGTGTAGCCTTACTTAGTTTAAACTGTTTAGTTAGTTTAGTTTATCTTAATTTGGTCTAACTTTAAAGAAAAGGGAGATGTAATGTATTGGCCCAGTGGGCCTTGTGTTGGTGGTGTCGCAGATCATAAAACCCTGCGACCCCGGGAAACCCCGTAGCAGTCGAGGTTGAAGAGCAATAAACACGTGAGTTGACCAACACCGTGTAAAGTCTTTGAACCCACACATAACACTCTGGAGCGGTGGTGAGCCGTTGAGGTTGATGGACGAGTTGGCGAAGGTAAAACCAAGATGCTAGGGTCTTCGGGCGTAGGACTGGCTGGGTCGTTGAGCGACGAGCAGACGAGTTCGTGGTGGGCGAGAGACTTTCAACAAAGGATCTTTAGGGAGAGAGACTTTCGATGAAGGATCTTCTGACGAGAGACTTTCGACGAGAGATCTTCTGGATGACAAACTTTCGACGAAAGTTCTTCAGGATGAGGGCACTTCAACCGGCAAAAGATCTAGAGGCGAAAGATGCTGGAGAAGCTACAGAGCGACCATCTTCGACGAGAGCCTGAGAAAACGAGACGGCCACCAGGGGTGAGTTGTCTGCTTTTATAGGAGAGCTACGCATGGTGACACATGCGCAGTGAGTTTGCACGCTGACCGTATCTAGAGAGCGAAAAACCTCAAGACATAAACAGCACCCAGGAACTGAATGCAATTAAATTTACAGGTCGTAGAAATTTTCGTGCCAATGACTAGAAACCATATTATCTCACAAATAATCCTAACTTGCAGAAAAAAGACCTTACCTAAAAAAAAGTCCATGCAATCCAAACACTTTCGCCCCATTTCATGACCTGTTTTAGTGAAAATGTTCAACAGACGAGCACTGTAAGTTGTGTGTAACATTTGGGGCAGCAATTTTCCTGATCCATTTGCAGGCCATGTTTGTTTAAAAAAGTTAAATGGGTATTAGAAATAAATTCAAAATGGTTGCAACTAGAGGGTTAAAAAAATGTGCTCAAAACAAGTTAATTAATTTTTTAACTGGCCTAACCTACTGTCTTTCAGTGCAATTTGCAAAATTAGTCTTAATTGTATTACGAATCAAGGCAGATCAGTTTAAAATAATAAATGGAAATACAAATTAAAATACAGAAAATAGAAAGTTGCCACCAATTCCGGAATAACTACATACTGATTTTGTTTTTAAAGTATCGATATCCATACCGTACTGCAAGTTTTGGATACCGCCCAGCGCTTAGTTATTTTTGTGATCTCTATTCTGCACACTGTGCCTTGTCAAAATCCGTCACATTGCGCATTGCCTCAGTAATGTTTGCAAATTGCATCACTTTTGCCCCATCATCCTCCCAACCATGCTTCAGCTTTCCACTCATTACTACTTTTACATACACGGACTCTGCCGCAGAAAGTTCCAAACATTCTAAATGTAGGCGAGAGATCAAGTTAAGAAAGATTTGTCGAATTCTACTTTGAACACTTCGATTCTCCGGCAAAAACAAATTCTCTGGAAGAATCTTCATTCTACATCGTAGAATCATCCTCACTGTGTTACTTTTTGGACAGATTAATATAGCCTTTGTTCCAAATCGGAGTGTTACCTCCAAAACAATCGTAGGAGGGCACACAGAAACCCAGTCAGGGTGCACCGACATACCACACAGCCCAAGGACCCCAACAGTCAAGAGCAGCCACATTACTATACGGGTCCCACAGCAAATCATCTTGGCAGGGCAACGATAAAGGCACCGACCCAGGCCATCCAAGCAACAAAACAAACCAGCTTGCAACACTCAAATCTGGTGTGACCAAAACAACCTACTCAACATTGACCGTAACAATCTTGTGAACATACAGCCTGATCAAAGGACATGGAGGAAACAAAAAGGAGAACCGACCGGACAAGGACAGACTGAAAGTTCCAACGCATCCGACCCCGCGCACCTGCTCCAAGACCCAAACCGTTGCAGTTGGGCCATCGCTGCAGATGCAAACAAGTGAATTTCCGGCACTCCAAACCATGAACAAATCACACACAAAAAAACTTACGCCTACTGTAAATCCAAAATCAACAGTTTTAGAATGCACAACCAAAATTGTTCCAACTTTCACTAAAACTTGTGCAAGTCTCTTAGACTGTTGCCAGAGGAAGACAACCAGTAGCCCTACAAGTGTGATATCCAAAGTCTGCACAGGAACTTGGTGAGGGGCGGGGAACGTCGTGCCGCCCTGTTTGTTCATATAAGACAAGGCCATTGTATGGGCTGAAATTTACTTGACATGCCAGCCACTGGTCAGTAGTTAACAAATTGCTAGTCGCCACACTAAAAGTTTTATTTAGTCGACACAAACAAAAGCCTTCCATCCCAGCCTAAGCCTAAAAAAAAAAATGTTGACATCTCTAGAACCAATTTTAAAGTGATTATAGGCTACCTCACAACTCCTGTAAAACAAGCTGCAGTAACACGCTTTACGCCCTGCTGCAATTTTTTTTTTGGGGAATGAAATTTAAATTGAGGGGGAACATTTTTTTAATGGCTTGGGGGGTACAAAAAAAGGCCTAAAAAAACTTGTTTTAACTGAATCTTTTAACTTATCAGAAGTGGAAATCTCGTTAATACATTCAGACTTATGTCATTTTGTGGTCAAAGTGGCGACTAGTACCACATTTTTTGTCGCCAAATTACCAGATTTTTTGTCGCCAATTTACTTCGTTTAATTGCAAGCTCGCTAATGGCCGGTGCCAATATCGATTGTCCCCTATAGCATAATCCATCAGGTAGAAAACAGGTATGCATTGTTTGGGAAGGGGAGAGGGCTAAAGTTTAGCGTTGTCCCACAAGTAAATATTTCAAGCTAAGGTCGTGCACCTCACGTTGTACTATTCCTACTTTTCGGTAAAACTACACATTTACATTAGCTATGTTCCTAGTTCTCATACTCACAGGAAAGCGCACAACAAAAAAGGACAAGTTTTTAAGAAAAAACTTGCAAATTTTCAGTGGACCTTAGCTACAACCTTTATCAGGCCAAAGTCAATCCATTTGTTTGCTAGAATTTCTCCCAAAACAGTGCAAAAGCAACAAGATATTGATATAATATCCACCAGATATTCCTATCAACAAAATTATTTGAGAGTAAAAAATAAACCACACAGTAAAGAATATTTTCCTGTTTTATTTATTTGTTTTCTTTCTTTTTTTTGGGGGGGAGGGGGGATTACTAAATCGGACTACCTTGTTCGAGCAATGAAAAAATATATACTTTTGTTTGCGTGCTCAAAGAAAAAACAACGAGCAACTGTTTTATTGAATGTGACTAATTTTAGTTTCCAAAAAAAGGGCCACCTTTTCAAAGAAATTAGCTACAGTTCCGTTTTTTTTTAAATACATGGTTAATAAGCACAATATATAAATAAATAAACCTTTAGTTAAATATTTACAATATCTGTTTGTCGGCTATGTGTTTCGGGGCATGCTGCCTGAAATAAACAGGTTACGTTTTATACTTTCAATTGTTTTAGGTCGCAACAGTGCTCACGTGTAAAACTACAAATTCCAAGTATTTTAACTTATTTTTGTAATAACGCTAATATGAATAGAACATTTTTGTTGACAACTGCTTTCTTAGCTCTGTGATGAAATGCCAGTGTTCTTGGCCTTTTATCCGATATATCAACCATACGAACGGCTAGCTTTCAAACTAGCTTTTTCACGCTTTAGCTCTTGAAATTTGAATATCGCCAAAAATATTTTGTTTACCGCTTCCAGGCAGATCGTGGTTGTGGCTAGGATTATTAGTTGTTGGGGAGGATGCGTCATTCGCTGCGATACATGTATCACTGGTGTGTGAAAAAATGGTGGCAACGAAGCGATACTCTTCTGGCTCATCTTGTTGGGATTTTGTAACGGCCACCTACTAATTCCGACGTTATCGGCTACGATCAGTTTGCCACGGGTTACTAGAAAAGAAAACATAAGAAACGAATGGCACCGCACACTGAATTTGAACCCTAAACGAATATTTTATCTTGAAAGAGGCTCTTGCTCGTATAGACCTGCCGAGCGTAAGCCAAGACGGGCAGCTTCGTTGGCTTCTCTGCAAGATCGAGCCCAAACGGCCGCTGCTCCGAGGCCCTCTAGTGAGGTTTTTCAGCTTCAACACCAACCGTCAAGCTTCCGATCGCCGGCGCATTCTCCGTTGTTTTGAATCTCGCGCTGTAATCGCACTGAAAGCCTTCTCACGCGAGTTGTACAGCCGATGAAGCAGGCTGTCTGTTAGAAAGTCGCATCCTCCCCAAACACCTAATAATCCTAGGTAGTGGTGGGTAAAGTCGTACAATCTCGGATTCAATTAAAAACAGAAATAGTAAACGTATATGCTTCTTCGCTCCAGCAAACAGAAACTAAACAAGTGATGTCTGGTCTAAGCAGGAGCCGATCAAGCTCCAGCTGAAAGGTGCCACCGAAAATCGTTAAGACATGTCAGGAGAGGGCCACACACATTATACTTACTTCCTTATAATAATTGAATTTCACAATAATAAAATTCTGACTTACATGTACCGCGATTAAGTTGCAAGCAGCGTCCCAAGCCCAACTACAACAAGGCAAAGTATCTTGATTATCTTCTCCCTCACTACAACAGTCTGTTACGATGCTTTCAACTCGGCGTCCGTTTGAATGCTCGCGTGTCACGTTATGCGCTAGCAGCGGCAAGTTCACAGGCTTTCCGTTTTTGCAAAACCGCTCACGTAAATGTAACAAACCGATATGCGAACGGTTCGACGGTAGCGCCATCTAGTTTTCAGAAAGCGCGAATTTTAGGTCGCAATCGCTGATAGTGCCACTTTAATAGTAAAGATGATTGGTCTCATTATATTGAATGGCTAGATAACTATTTTATGGCGCATGATGTTGCTGCTACCAGATATGTACCGATGCTATTGTCCGTGTTGAGCGCCGCTCATTATAAATTAAGAGTTTATGTAGTCCGGCACTCCCTAGTACTAAGACATATGTGGATTTATGTAAGCTAATGAAATATAGCCTTGACCTGACTCCCAATAATATTGTGAAGTGCTATTGGTTTTGGAAAATTGGATCAAGGGGAGTCCGAAAGTATTCAAGAATATATTTCTGAATTGAAAAATTTGTCGGAACATTGTAATTTTGGCACATATTTGGATGATATGTTAAGGGATAAATTCACAGTTGGCATCCAAGATAAGGCCACAATACGAAAATGTTTGGGGGAAGCAGATTTAACTTTTAACTCTTTGGCAAATGCCAAAGAGTTTGCAATTAGCATGGAAGCAGCACAAAGGAGTGTTTCTGAAATAGGTAAGGACAGGAGGAAATGAAAGCTGGGAGTACACAACTCTAACTCGTGCCATAGAATCCGGCAATTGTCGTTTTGGAATGGGTCTTCACCACAACATGTAAACCCCAGCCTAAGCGAAAATATCAGATTTTCTTGTCAATTCTGTAGATTATTTTAGTTTATATGCTTACAATTTAAGTTACATGCTTGATTTTGATTTATATGCTTGAGTTTACGTAGATTAGTTTGCTTACATTTGATTTAAAGTGGGCCAGCGTCATACAGCAGGTTCGTAAGTTCCAACGAAACGCAATCTTCGTTCTTCGAAACAGCTCACTCGACTTCCAAGTTCCAGCGCAGTAACTGTTGTGAGGTAGCGCTCCCTCCCGCGCTGCCACCTCGCTGGGGCCGTTGTCCCTGATGAGCGAGCTCAGTAAGCACCCTGGGTGAGGCAGCGATGCAAGATGACGCGCAACGTGTGCGCTCTCCCGTCCGCCGTGAGTGCCAGAGATTGTGATGCAAGATATGATGTGTAGAATAAACCAGGTTGGTTTACCAGAATAGTGACTCCGACTGAGTATATCCGTGGCCAGAAACCCCAATCAGGGGGTTAATCCCGACATGTGGCGCCTCGAACTTGGACTCGAACTCGTTTGCTGCTTTTTTTTTCGACACGTTTTCTTGTGCCCGATCTTCGCTGATCATCGTTTGGCCGGCGCAAAGGAATATTCCCGGTCGCTGAAAGCTTTACAAGACTCTAAGGACTGTGAGTATGGTTGCAAAAATACGAAAACTGAGTTTGCCCTGAGAAACAGTTTGCTTTTGGTTTTGCCGACTGTCAATTAGGTTAGAAGTTTGGCCACGAATCCCACGCACGTTCGGCTATGATTTCAGGCTCAGCGGATATAAATTTGGCTTTTCTGTATTAACTGTGTGCTTGAAAATGTTCAGCTGGGACTTGCTAATCGTTTTCGTCCGAAAAAATTAGGTTTTCATGTGTTTTATTAGTGTTCAGAGGCCAGAACCGCGCGCGAAGCCATTCTCCCGCCTTGTGTTCGAAGCGACGCCATCCATTGTTGTTCCAGCTAGCGTGCCCAGACGAAGTTTGGCGCGAAACCGTCATGAATGAACTGCCGCGGCTGCCATTCTACTACTGGCGTTGCTAGGTTAGGCCCGTTATTGCGTGGTCGATTATGCACGGCAGTAGTTATGTGTAGGAGATGAAAATTGCTTTGTATCAGTCTGTTCAGCTAGCTTCGAAGAGATTGCTGTAGTGTTTGGCTGCGCTGTTGTTTTAGCACTGAACTGTAGATTTGCCGCCAGTGTGAACCGATCGCCGTCGCTATTGTTTTCGTGCTGTAACGAAGTTTTTTTACCGCCAAAATGGAGGACAGTTTTCAAATTTCGAGGGATGCTCCGGATTTTCCCACCATCGAGATGGAGGGGGCGTCACAGCTTCTTTGCCTGATCTCGGCCCTTGGCAAAAGGTATATGATGAATGTACAGCTAGTTTTGCCAAAATGTGTAATGTCTTCTTGCGGCAGTTCAAGGAATCTAGACTGGCACACCGGGATCAATTCCTTCCTCCAGAGCACCAGGAGACATGCTTGATGAAAGGAAGTCCTCATTAATATGGCTGGAAAACGCACGTTTATTTGTCGGACATGTTTACAGCAACAACAACAAGAACGCACGCCCTCTCGTGGCGTCTGCCAGCACTGACCTTCACAAGTAACTGGACTGGCCGAACTAGCAGTTCAGTCCCTACATTTCTCCCCCCTTTCTTTAGCATCTTACCAAAACCAAAACTATGCTAACATCCCAATAGAACAAGGTTCATTGAACGTTCACAGCTCACAGAAAGTTCTCGTATGGGCGTTTGGGTGGCCGTCGGATCCTGGTGGACCGACGTAACTCTTCTGGTGGCCCATCTGGTGTTTCCTTCTGCTGTTCCTCTCTCTCCCCCCGTACAGGGACTTCGGTTCCGTAGGGTTCGTCCTCCGATGCCTGGTTCCCCTCCAAGTGGATCGTTTCTTCTGGCGGATCCGGCTGGGTAATGCACTCTGGCCTCGCCTTCTTTGGTTCTGCCTCTTGGGTTTCTGCTCCCTCTCGGTGGCGCAGCTGATCAAGATGCTTCCGTCTGTCTCCTTTCGGGGTTTCCACCATGAAGGATAGAGGGCCCATGCAGTCACGGATGGTTCCTGGGCCCCACCCTTTTCCAGTTTCCTTCTGAACCCACACCGGGTCCCCGGCTTCCAAATGGCGAGGCTTTGCCTTAGCATTGTGTGTTGCCTGTTGTGCCCAAACCGACTCCTCCAACTGCCTACGTGGGTCGGGCCTCAGTCTTTCTAATGTCGTTGGCATCCTGCGTCCCAAAAATAGTTCAGCTGGCGTCCGTCCTGAGGGTCGGTGCGGCGCCGCCCGGTACGCCTTCATAAAGGTTCGAACTGCTCTCCGGGCATCCGCGGTGAACTCCAATTTAGCTCGTACTCGGGATTTGAAGGTCCGCATGAATCTCTCCGCCAATCCATTAGTCTGTGGATGGTAGGGAGCAGATCTGATGTGCACAATGCCCTGCTCCCTACAGAAAACTTTGAACTCGTCTGCAGTGAACTGGGGTCCATTGTCTGTAACCAGCTGTCGTGGCACCCCATAGCGTGCTATCCACTCCTCAAGAATATCAATGGTTTTTGCCGTTGTAGTCGAGTTCATTGCCGCTACCTCTGGCCACTTCGAGAATGAATCCACTAACACCAACCACATTCTCCCTTCAAAAGGCCCTGCAAAATCCAGGTGAACCCTATCCCAGGGGTGGTCGGCCACATTCCATGAATATAAGGGCACTGGCTGCTGTTTGTCCCTATGTTTCTGGCAACCTTCACACTCCGCCACAAACTGTACTACTTGTGCGTCTATTCCGGGCCACCACACATAATGCCGGGCGAGGGTCTTCATGGTGCGTACTCCTAGATGCCCTTCATGTAACCGCTCCAACACTTTACGTTGAAGGTTCTCAGGAATGGCCATCCGTCCCAACCGCCATATCACTCCGTCTTGTACTGCCAACTCCTGGCGTTTCTCCCGAAATGCTGCTAGGTTGTAGGGTATCTGTGGATCTGTTTTGGCCATCCCGTTTCAATAAAAGTACCAATCCGGCTCAACACGGAATCGGTCCGGGTAACCCTTTGCAGTTCTTCGGCTGACAAGTGAATTTCTCTCGGCTTTTCTTGCTCAACTTTCCGAACAGACTCTAACTGTTCCGCTTCTGTTGGCATGTCCCGCTGGGGTAATCGAGAAAACATATCCGCCAACACATTTGTGCTGCCTTTCTTATATTCGATCACATAGTTGTATCCGTTTAACAGCAGTGCCCAACGGACTAATCGGCTGCTGGCTACCTTTGGTAAATCCCGCTAATCCCCAAAAATCCTTTCCAACGGCTTGTGATATGTCCGTAGGGTGAATGATCGGCCTTGGATGAACTGGTTGAACTTGATTACCCCAAAAACAACAGCCAAGGCCTCTCGGTCAATTGGTGTGTAGTTTTTCTCTGCAGCCGTCAAGGTTCTGGATGCATACGCCACTGGTCTTTCTTGGTTATCCCCGTCTGGCTGCAAAAGCACCGCTCCCAAACCTCCGGCTGAAGCATCACATTCGATGGCCACAGGTCTATCTAACCTGTAAGGAAGAAGGGTGTCCTCTTTACCCAACTGGTCCTTGGCAGCTTGAAACACTTGCTCCTCTGCAGGACCCCAAAACCACTTCTTTTTCCCGCTGGTCTGTGCATGAAGTGGTTCGCACAATCCATGCAGGTTGGGCACAAATCTCTCGTAGTAGGTTATGGCTCCAAGGAAGGCCCGCAGCTGGGTTTTGTTCTCTGGGGTTGGAAGGTCTCGAATGGCCTGCAGTTTCTCCTCCAATGGATGTATTCCATTCCTGTCCAGCCGGTGTCCCAAATATATCACGGATTCCTGCAGCAACTGCACCTTCCGAGCTTGTGTAACCAGGCCTGCCCTTCTTAACCGTGTCAAAACTTCTCTCAGATTTGCAATGTGTTACTTGTCATCTGGACCTGACACAATGATGTCATCCAATAGCTTTCCAGTATAAGGAACTCCCTTCAGGGTGTCATCGATGAATCTCTGAAAGATCGCTGGGCCACATGAGAGCCCAAAAGGCAGTCGTTTGTAGCGGTATGTGCCTACGTGGGTAGCTATAGCTAATAGCGATTTGGACTCATCTACCTCCATTTGCAAATACGCATCTTTCAAATCAATCACTGAAAATCGCTGTCCTCCTGCCACTGACGACACCAGGTCTTCGAAAGTGGGTAGAGGATGGTGATCATCCACCGCCTCGCGGTTAATTGTTACTTTAAAGTCTCCACAGATTCGCACTTTTCCGTCTGGATAGAGGCGGTTTACAGTTGGTGTTACCCATGGAACTGGCGTGACGCTTGGGTCGATCTTCTCTAAAACCCCTGCTTCCTCCAGGCGTTTCAGCTCTTTTTCCACTGGTCCACGCATTGGGAAAGGAACTCGCCTTGCACTGAATTTCCGGGGCACTGCTCCTGGATTTAAGTGTACCTAGCCTTGACTCCCCGAATGGTTCCCAGATTGTTAGTGAACAGTTCATGAAACTCTACCATCAGTTCTTTGCGGATCCTCTCCGGGTCTGGTGACGAAGGAACTGGGCGCGTTGCTTGCACTGTAACTTCACATGGAAGTGATAGTTCAATTGCCAACAACCATGGCAAACCAAATAACGGAACGTCATTAGTCTCCACTATTACAGCCTTCAACCACTTCACCCTTTTTCCCAGCCTCACTTTGAATCTGGCCTCTCCCAGGGTTTCAAGTGGTTGGTGGTTGTAGCCGGTCAGCCGCGCTGTGGGCTTCAACTTTGGTTTGCCTATTCGTTCCCACAGATTCCGCGGAATGGTTGAGAGACGAGCTCCAGAATCGTACTCCATTTTCACTCGCATTCCGTTCACTACAGGCTCGATGGTGGCTCGAGGAATTTTATTTCTACCCGTCCCTCTGATGTGGTATAAACTGAAGTCTGAACCAGATTGGCTGTCGCTGCTATATTCGTCCTTCTCGTCAGACACCTTCTTCACCTGCTTCCAATTCCTTTTGTCTGAATGTTCCTTCCTCGGCCGTCTGGTCTCAAACCCTCCTTTCGCCTCTTTCTCGGGGCAGCCCCTTGAAAAATGACCCAATTTTCGGCTTACATATCACGAAGCTCTTTCAGCTGCACAACTGCCCTTCGAGTCCCCATGTCGCCGCTTGCAGTTGGTGCAAGGGGGTTGCCGTTCGTCATCTGCCCCCTTTTTGTTTCTCCGACGCTGGTCCCTACCTTGGATCCGAAGTACGGCCCCTGTGGTCTCTTGCTGGGTTTCTGCCTCAGCTCTCTCCATGGCCACTGCCAAATCCACCACCTCTCGAAAAGTCACAGGGCGGCCTGCTGTTTTTCCATCGGGCCAGCGCTGCCTAATCTCCCTTGCCGCCCTCTGATGACGTATGCCACCAGCAAAACGATCCCTCAGTCTCTCATCCAGAGTTCCTGTGTAGTCACAATGCCTGCTTAACTCTTTAATACGGGTGGCAAATTCACGGAAAGATTCGTTTTCCTCTCTTACTGCTGGATCCCGGGCCATGTTGGGATAGCAGGGAATGAACAAGCTGATTCTGCTGCGAAAGGGGCCCTTTCTGGCCCTCTCGGTAGGGATCTCAGCCTTGTTCCCTCAGATGCCTTTCCAACTCTGCGTCTGAGGTTACACGCTTTTTGGCAAACCTTGTGGGACAGACATGACGGTAATAAGTTACGGGCTATTAAAGGCACTGTCGAGGAGTGGCACTCGGCGTGTCGCCGCAGTCGCCGTGAGGAGGTTGTGTTGGCCCGGTTGCGAATTGGTCACACCCGACTTACTCACTGTTTCCTTTTGCGGGGGGTTGACCCTCCTGAATGTTCTTGGTGTCGACGGCCACTTACGGTCCGGCACTTACTTGTTGATTGTCGCCATCTTGATGGTGTTCGTCGTCGGTTCCATCTTCCGCATGACATTGCGCGTCAGTTGGGCGATAAGTCTGTCCTCCTGTCCGGTGTTTTTCGATTTTTGCAGGAGGTACAGATGTATGACAAGATTTAGATTAGGGGTTTGAATAACGTCTCTGTAATGTGTGGTGCAGTGGCAACCCGGACCACTGCACTGTGA
>JAHWFP010009277.1:137851-149385 GCA_023313725.1 Lithobius niger
CTTGACTTCAGTGTAGGTGCGGTCTTCAACATTTTCCGGGAAAAAATGATTCCTCGTAGCTGACAATGCAGACGCACCAACAAACGCCAACAATAGATCCCGCCTTGCTGTATGTTCCCTTTCCGAATCTCCCCCAAGGCCCTTTACTTGGCACACACGCTCAAACTGAAAAATGTACTCTTCCCATTTTTGTTTATCCTTGTCAAAAGGGTCCATCCAAAAACGTTCCATCCTTCGTATAATCGTTTGCTCTTCATCAGCCATCTTTCAAATTGCTTTGCTTTACCACGGTAATGACGATTTGTTTACCTGGATTTTTCCCGCAATTTCGGCCACCACAAATCGATTTTTCAATTTTCTGAGCGTCCACTAACTGTTCTTATGTGATTGTTCCCTTTCCTTCATGACATTGATTGTTACCTCGTCGCCAATGAAAGGAAGTCCTCATTAATATGGCTGGAAAACGCACGTTTAATTGTCGGACATGTTTACAGCAACAACAACAAGAACGCACGCCCTCTCGTGGCGTCCGCCAACACTGACCTTCACAAGTAACTGGACTGGCCGAACTAGCAGCTCAGTCCCTACACTTGACAGAATCCGAAACGTTTTCACAAACTGTCGTAGGTCCATCACATGTTTCCAGTACTGATAATGTTGCTCCAACACCACTTCCTTTCTTGCCATCGGAAAACGAGTCGTCGTGTGATGGCCCACCACACCCGCCACCACTTTTTGTGCATAACCCGCAATTCGTCACCGAGTCTGTCATGCGCTCAAAAGAGACCCCCATGTTCGTGACAGCATCAGTCTTCGTCCCCTTGTCATGTGCTACTGAGGGTGTTTTTGTTGAAAAACCTGTGGTTGATACGAGTAGGGAAGCGTGTAATCTTGAAGACAATTTTTAGCATCTTGGTGTCAGGGATACGTCGAGAGCTACATCTCTACCAGCCGATAATTCCTATCGCAACCAGTCGTCATCTAGTCGTCATGGAGACGAGACCACCAGAAAGACCTACACAGTGCTGTCAGTGAGGAGAAACCAGCAGCACCAACTCTCATGTATAGTTATTCAGCCTTGTTGATGCGACAGCCAGGAGTTCAGCATCCAGTTTGTTCCCGGAATCCCTTCCGCCCTAACCGGAGTCGTTCGCCAGTTGTCGTGCCTGGTAAGCCGAGGTGGAAGATGAAAGGCCAACAAGTGCGCAGATTCAAGCAGATCTTGGTTAAGTGTAGTCGAGATTGTCGGTGCAGCACAGAAGATTTGTCTCAGCCCGTGCATTGTCGTGATGCAATTTTCGAGTTCTTGCTCTTGCAGAGGGCTCTCACCTTAACCTCTTCAGGAGGGTCCGGATCCGGGTTGGCGTCTGGGTCCAGGCACCAACTTTGCGAAGCTAACTCGTCAGTGGTGCATCGTTCATCTTCGAGAAGCAGTAATAAACTTTCCGTTGCCGTTTTCTCAAGTGTTTTGTTAACCAGCAAACTGTCCGCTAGGGTAGCAAAACCGAGTGAAGTTGTGGTGTCGTCACGATTTGAAAATCGCTGCTAGTTGCAGGTTGGTGAACTATTCTCCAAACGTGGGACTGCATCTAGTCGGCGGAGTATTTGTAATGATTTTTGTGAAATTTATAATTGCTTGATGATTTTAATTTCTGCGATTTGTTTGATTGTCTGGTTTTGTCTTAACCGGAGTGCCTTGGGTTACTTTAGATTAAGTCCGGCGCAGCTGCTCTGTTACCCTTTTTCCAGCGCTATTTTTCTTTGGCACCGGTTGCAGACAATTCCTACCCCGAAATGATTTTCATAATCTTTTTGCAAACGAAAAATCCTTGCATGCATGTTTACTGGTTTTGCAGCATAATTTTTAGTTACGAATTTGTAGTAACTATAGTAATTATATGATGGATTCTTACCCCCGATGTGCAACACTTTGCATTTATTGTCAGAAATCGGCAACTGCCATTGATCTGACCAGTTTTTTAGTTCATCAAGTTCATGTACGATACCATTGTGACTCTGTCTTGATTTCATTGCAGAGTGGAGTTTAACGTCATCAGCAAATTTTCGCAATTTTACACAAGCAGAAGTTGGTGATAGATCATTTAAAAAAATGGTGAATAACAATGGACCTAAAACTGACCCCTGTGGAACGCCACTTTTAACCGCAGCATCATCAGACACCGATTCCCCGACTACGACACGCTGGCTACGGCCCACAAGGAAATCAGTAATCCAAGCCAGTACTTGCCCTCTGAAGCCAATGTTTTTTAGTTTAAATAGTAATTTGTGGTGGACAACGGAGTCAAATGCTTTCGCAAAATCAATTAGAACTACGTCAACTGGGTAACCCTCATCTAAACAACTAGTCCAGTCGTTTAGGACGCCCAGTAGCTGTAGCGTTGTTGAGCGTCCAGGCAAAAAACCAAATTGATCATACGAGATTATATCTTGTTCGTTTAGAAAATTTAGCATTTCATTTTTAATAATTCTTTCCATAATTTTACAGGGTACACAAGTAAGAGATATTGGTCTGTAGTTATGTGGATCGGATGCATTACCTTTTTTGAAGATTGGAATTACACGTGCCTTTTTCCAGCATTGAGCATTGAGCATTTAAATATTATCACCAATGGAGAGATAATCTCATCCCGCATTTCTTTGTAAAAATATGCGGATAGTCCATCAGGACCAATGGCATGACTAGTTTTTGTATCATTAATTGCTTTGACGACTTTCTCGCTTGAGAAAGACACATTATCTAAGGTCTGTGTGAACGCATGCATTAGGTTCCTCTGATTATTGGGGATGGCTCCATTATCGGAGATGAAGTTTTTGGAAAATATATTGTTTAGGACATTTGCCTTAGCCTCGTCTGATGATACCACCTGTCCTTTTAGCTTTAAGGGTGGGATACTTCGCTTAATTCCAGTTTTATTTTTTACCAACCTATAAAGTGCACCAAGATTACCTTCCTTTATAACTTTACTTTCAGCTTGGATGGACAATCGCTTTACACAATCTGCAAAGTTCCTGCTAGCTTGCTTGTACAATGATTTGGTATCATCACAGCGATTTCTTTTATACTGGCGCCAAAGTCTCTTTTTACGCGAGCTTAATTTCCTGGCTTCACGAGGGATGCGTTTTTTATGCCGAAAAGAGTTGACTTGCAGTGTACTATGTTGGTCCAAGGTGTCATTTATAGTAGCGATAAAAATATCCCACATTATATCTACATCGTAGCATCAACCATCCTAAGATTCCAATCGATCTCATAAAGAGAATTTTTTATGCCCTCTAAGTCAAATTTTTTAATTTTTAAGTTTGACACAGTAGGGTCAATTGAATGGATGGTATGGATGCAAAAGGACAGCATAGAATGATCGCTAGTACCGAGTCCATGTAAGACAGCGACGTCCGTAATAGTGCATTCGTTGTCAACCAAGATAAGGTCGAGTATATTATTGCCCCGTGTTGGCTCGATGACTAACTGCTCCAAACCCAAGTCTGAGAAACAGTTAAACATTGTAGTGCCTGTTTTTCCTGTTGCTCCTGAATGTAGCCAGTCAATTGTTGGCTGGTTGAAATCCCCAACAATAACGTTCGTACGGTCAGATCTAAATTCTGAGTTAATGTATTCACACATTAATGTTAAATGTGTTAAACTATTTCCAGCTGTACAAAGTTATCCGGAACGACCAGTTTGGTTTCTTACCTGGTCGCTCCTCCACAATGCAACTCCTCCTTGCAATGGATCTTTGGACTGAATCTCTGGACCTTGGTATTCCTTTTGATACCGTTTATTTTGACTTTCAGAAAGCATTTGAATCTGTGGTTTTAACCAAACTAATACATAAACTTCAAATACATGGCATTGCTGGCTGTTTATTGAATTGGATTAGTTCCTTCATTTTCAATAGATCCCAGAGTGTCGTTATTGGAACGACGTCTTCAATGCAACAGAGTGTTATCAGCGGAGTCCCGCAGGGCTCCGTTTTGGGTCCGCTCTTATTTGTTGTTTTCCTTAATGACCTTCAGTCTCTCAAACCATTGGTAAACCATCTACAATACAAGTTCGCGGACGACTTAAAGTGTGGGTCACAGATCCTTACTTTGGCCGACGGTTACGAACTTTCATGCCATGTCGATATGATCAAACAATGGTCAATCGATTGGCAACTTCCGTTGTCTCAGGACAAGTGTATTGCTCTGCAACTGGGAGCTAACAATCCCAACCTTATGTACAAACTGGCAGGAACGAAACTTGAATTGAAAACTGTATGTCGCGATCTAGGAGTATGGATTACGTCGGACCTGAAATCCACGGTTCATTGCCACAAAATTTCGGCTCTCGCTTTTCGCAGACTGGCCGTGGTCAATAAGTGTTTCGTCTCCTCATGTATTAAAACTCGCGTTTGGGCCTTTCGGGTGTTTGTTCGTCCGCTCCTTGAGTACGCGAGCCCAGTTTGGTCGCCATATCTTCTCCAGGACATTGATTTGTTGGAATCGGTGCAGAGAAGTTTCACTCGTAACCTGCCCGGTCTACGTGTACTTTCTCAGGGTGAACGACTGCGACAAACTGGTCTTGAGCCACTCGAATTAAGACGACTGAGGGCCGACCTCAGTCTTACATACAAGATTGTTCACGGGCTATTGGCTGTCGATCTTCCTTTCTTCGAGCGACATCCATTATCATCAACTCGGGGGCACTCCCTTAAGCTGCGTGTTCAATCCGCAAGCAAGGATTGCCGCAAACATTTCTTTGCGCTACGTGTTACTACCATTTGGAGTAGCCTCATGGACGATATTGTAACTGCTCCAACAACAAACATTTTTATTAAACGTTTAAAATTATTCTCATTGAAACACTGCCTACTACGCCCCTACCATTAGAGCTCCTGGTGTACATGTCATTCTGTTTAACCAATTTACCTGGACCGGTGTTAGTGGCATGCCCTTCCGTTATTCCACCCTTTCACGAGGAAAAATTGTATTATTATTATTTATTATTAATGTAACGGTATTGAAGTCATCCCCAGTCGGGATGTACCCAATAGTTATCGAAACCTTTTCATTGAATAGGTCCATAGTCATTGCTTCAACTGTAGTACATACGTTTGTTACGTGGTACAAGAGTCCTTTTTTTGCTGCAAATAAAATGCCACCAGCACGAGTCCAACGGTCTCTCCTTTCGATGTTGTACGATGTATTGCCAGTCATCATCGCGTCCGTTATCGTATTATTTAACCAAGTTTCCACAACAAAGATAAGGTCATATAAATCGCTTAACAATAACATATTGAATTCAACAAGTTTGTTCACAAGACTTCGTTCATTTAGAAACAGACAATTTAGGTGAGCTTTATGGTTAGAGTGTGTAAGGTTAGCAGTAGACAGTTGCATATTAGAGTTCAAGTTAACAGACCGATCTGAAGTATCTATGGTAGACGGAAGGGACAAGGATCCAGGAGGGAGGAAAAAACCTGGGCCGACATTTAGACCATTATCCACCCGTAGTTTCCCAGAATGGCCTTAGTCATCACGTTAGTTAAATGTTTTTTTCCAGTAGCAGAAAAATGTACCCCGTTTCCTGCCAAGAGGTACCTGGAATTTATAATAGCATCCCACATGGAGATGTATGTTACATTCTCGAGTTTGCAAATGTTCATAATGTGACCGTTGCAGCAGACCAAATAGTTTTTGAGGTCGAACCAAATAGCTTCTGGGACCCACTGGGGTAGCAGGCCAACAATGGAGAGTTTGATTTCAGGCTGGTACTCTTTTATTAGTCTCATTACCTGTGACAACCTTTCAGAAATACCACTGGGAGAGTCGTAGCCAATATTGTTAGTGCTCAGACACAGAACAGCATGAGTGGCCTCGGCATGGGACTTCATGATCTCGGGAATAAATTTTATAACATGCTCAATGCGTGCTCCGGGAAAAATACCAAGTTCTGGAATTAAGTTTCGAGGGCAGTTTGATATGTCTGACCTGAGAGTTTCCAATAATTAGAGTGCTAGGGTTAGAGGGGACTTCAGGGGTAACTACTTCGAAATTCGTTATTAATCCAAAGTTGTCACACTGCCGATTCTGAATGGGAGGGTTTAAATGTTCAGCAGCCGGAGCCGGTTTTAGGGATTACAGGGGGTGTTTCTTTGGATCAATGTAGGTTTAACAACAGCAGAGTGTAAGCCAGGGACAGACGACTCACAAAGTGTATCTACATGTGCGGATACAACCTGTATATCACCTTCACTCTGGGTATTTAGAACCGTGCTAACAACAATTTTGCTTTGGCCATCAATTTCCTGCATTGGAAGAGGTACACTGCAGGGCTGAGTGTTGAGCAGGATCTGTTCCTGCATACACATCATTTTGCTCATCGAATCAAGTAATGTCACTGATTGTTTCATGATTATACTTTCTAGTTTGGTTTCAATTGTTTGTAGTCCAGTAGATATTAGCTCGCCAAGGGAATCCAGAAAATATAACATTTTGTCGCAGAAGCCAGTCGACACCTCATTTGCGGAGTTTGTCTTTGTATTTTCATTTGAATGGTGTAGCACACAATGTTCGGAATCCTTAAGTATCTGGTCACGTAAGTGATCCTTAAGAACGGCGAATGAGTTCGAGACAGTACAAGTTAGATTGCTCATTTCGAGATTAAGTTGGCTTATATCCAAGGATTTAACTTTGGTTACTGAGTCTAAACATTCTCCATTACCAGGTGCACTGTCGCCAGCAACAGAGGAATGACACTGCGAGTCCACCACTACTGGAGCATCATGAACCACAGCATGCATATTTAAAACAGATGGGTCATTTAAGCTCTTACCACAATCGCCTACCATATCTTTTTCACCACAATGGATTTGCATGTGCCTGGTTAGGATTCTTTTCAGTTTGAAGGTCATGTCACAGTCTTCACATTTAAATGGTTTTATGCTTCTGTGCATGAGCTTGTGCTGTTTTAGGCTAGAGATCTCAGCAAAGTCCTTCCCACAAACATCACATTTGGGCAGCTCAGTGGCTCTGTGAGCATGCATGTGTCTAGTAAAAATACGTTTCTGTGTAAAAGACTTGCCACACTCTCCACACTTAAAGGGTTTTTTGTCGCTGTGCATAGTCATGGCCTTTTCATAGGTCTGGGAAAACAGCAAAGGTCACACTCCTCACACGTGAAAAGATTATCCCCGTGTGTAATCGCATATAATCAAGGCTACCGAAGCTTTTCCACAATCATCCCATTTAAACGGTTTCGTTTCATTACGTTGAAAAACATGTTGCAATAACAGCATTTATTTGCATGGGCCGCTTCATACTCAACACAATCAAACGGATTCTTTTCACAATGCGAAAGAACATGCATAGAAGGATTAATTTTCCCTGCAAAGGCTTTGCCACTCTCGCCACATTCAAAAGGTTTCGCCGCTCTGCATCAATAAACAAACTGCAATAGATTTCGCCAAACTACATTTGAGGATTTAATGCCAGTACAGTACTCCTGGAAAGTGGTACTGGTGTCAACGGGAGTCAGTTGGAATTTATTCACGCAGTGGAAACAATGTACAACAAACCAGACCCACAGAAGCACTACACGGTCACCAATCAGTCAGAAAGCCTTACCACATCATTCACAGCACTACGTTTTATCTCCGCTGTACAATACATGTATTAACCAACGCTTGGAAATTGCTACAAATATATTGCAAACCACACCTGGAAAGTTTCCAAATTTTGTTTAGTTATAAACGAAACGAATTATCTTGCTGCTAATCCGATAAGCAACTAAGCCACTTTCCCGACAGCACATAGGTTTCTCACCATAAGCTGAGAAAAATGTTTGGAAGTGTTGTCAGAATCAAAATCCATGATGGCGGCTCCCAGTGAAAAGAAGGGTCACCCCAGCAAAATCACCAACAGTAAACTTAAAAATTAACAGATGCATTTCCAAATAAGTAAACGGAATAGTGTATTCATGTAAGGAAACGGAACAGTGCATTCATGTATGGCATAGGCGCATGGGGCACAGACATCCAAGTACAGTGACGAAGAAGGCGTGAATTACCGGCGCGTTTGGAGCAGGAAGTCACAGGATTCCGACTAATTTATAAATGACTTGGAATATTGCCAGTCTGAAGTGGTTCAAAACACCAGGCCCAGATAACAATCACACAGCCTTACTTCAAAAGTGTGCAAAAACATTTGCTGTGCCCCTTGAAATCATTTTCAATCTCTCCATGGTTGACTCTAGTGTGCCCCTGGATTGGAAGGTTGCCCATGTCATTCCTCTCCATAAAAAAGGCCTTGAGTTTGCCTTGAGTTTGCCTTGAGTTTTGCAGGAACGTTTTCGAAAATTGATGAAATTAAACAATTTTGGTGTGTCAGGTAGTCTACGGGTTAGCCTACTTGTTTTTGGGGTCTTGAAAAATGTGTTACCTTTTGGTGGAAATTTGTTAGAATGATTTCTTTTGCAGTTTATTTTAATGTTGGTTTACAGGGCGACTTTACCCAGTTTTTTTTGAATTTATGGAACGTTATTTTGGAAATTAGATGATTTTATGTGTTTTGCTATGTTGTGTTCAATCCAAGCAGTGGGACGAATTTGTTGTCATTAATCTGAATTATCGGTTTGGATGAACAATTTTCTTGTTTTGTTAGGAGGATTTTAGCATGTGTCAGCAATTTGTAACGATTTTTGAATTTTTGGCCGACTTTAAAATTAATTTTTAGGTTTTGAATTTGTACTGCAGTGGTGTCATGTTTCTGTTTAAAGCCAGATGTGATCTGCAAATATTGGTACAATTTTAAAATTTTGTTGGATTATAGACTTAGTCTTGCAAGCTTTTTTGTATAGAATGCTGTCTGTGTGGCAAGACGAGTCTAGACGGTAGTGATGGTCAATGCCTTTGATGGATTCTTGTAGGCTCGGGAAAATTCAAACGATAAGTGCGAATCCCCGCTTCAGCCTACGTGAATGTCCATGTAGCTCACCTGATTTGATTAGTAGAAAGTGACGTTTTTGTTAAGATTGTGAGACTTGGTTTGAAGTTTTGGCATTCATGTGTTTTGATAAGTTTACTGCTGATTTAGAGCCAAGCGCCTATTTTAGAGTAAAGCATTGAAGCGTCGTATGTGTGTTACGACTTAGTTGTTGTTTGTTTATGTAACTTTTCGTCAAGTTTTGACCGGGTAGCTTACAGAAGTGTCTAGGGTTACGTTCCTGATTTTGCTGCATTTTTGCTAGTGAAGGTTTGTCATATGGTGGTCGGTTAAAGGTTGGATGCGATTGAAGGCCTGCATTAATTACTGCTGTGCTTAGGGACCGGTGCACCAAGCAACGAGTTTCACGTAGAGCATCACCGAACCCCCTGTATATATCTTGCACTTGATTTTATGTAACTCGTAGGTGTGTGGTGAGAAGTTTTTTGACTGTTGTGTGACAGCCTTGGGTAAGAATTTTCTGTGTTGTTGTCGTTTTGCTTGTTGGGATGGGCCTAAAAACTATGGGGTAGCCTGTCCTATATGGGCCTTGGCTGATGTAGCTACGTAGGGTCGTCCTGCCCCTCTTGCATGTTACCATCGTTTGGGCAACACACTGTTGCTTGTGCAGCGTTTTTATTGTAGTTTTATAAATCACAAATTTTTTTTTGGTTTGTTTTGTTTGTTAAGAGCATGGTTGGAACAATTATTCTTTCTAGTTAAGATTGTTGCATTTTGTCCACTGTAACTTGTGAGAATTGATCTAGACTTTGTCAATTCTGTTTGTTGAGTTGTAGACCTGGACAACATTGCTGATTTCTGTACTATGTTTTCTTGCGTTCCTTTGTAAATGTCCGGAGGCCATTTTTCGGGGGAGGGGAGAATGTTGCGAGGTAGCGCTCGCTCCCGTGCTGCCACCTCGCTGGGGCCGTTGTCCCTGATGAGCGAGCTCAGTAAGCACCCTGGGTGAGACAGCGATGCGAGAGGGCGCGCAACGTGTGCGCTCTCCCGTCCGCCGTGAGTGCCAGAGATTGTGATGCAAAATATGATTTGTAGAATAAACCAGGTTGGTTTACCAGAATAGTGACTCCGACTGAGTATATCCTTGGCCAGAAACTCCAGTCGGGGGGGTTAATCCCGACATAACTAAGGGGAACTCGAGGGACTCACTGAGTCCCCTGACAAAATAATGTGGGGCAAAAATACTATAAAACGTAGTGGGTGGGGGATTACTCTTTTGGGGCAAGAAATTGGCAGTGGACGCTGAAAAGAGATTTAGTTATTTTATCTTTAAAATCGCTTTTGCTACATTACAAAGCAAACAAATCCATAGAAGCCAAAAATGGGAAAACCTGATGACTTATCAGTCCGGAAGGAGCACGGAGATGTTGCGCGAACCCTCCCCTCACTTGCTCCCCTTGTTAACAACACCTTCTCTTCCCTCTCTGACTGTCTTGTCAGTAATTCGTCAACTTTAAAACTGGACAGTGGGCAGTCTGGTTAGCAACGGACTAGAAACTTGTACAAGCATTCCATCGAACAAATAGAGGGACGGGGTGAAGAAGTAGTATTATGAAACGCTTTTAAAATGTTCCTTGGGTTAACGTCTGAGCATAGATTGTGATACACGAATCCATGATCTAAGGTAGATGAATCATGAAACTGCCAGAGATACTAGGTAAGTAGTAGTTTTTAAATGTACTCGTTGGCTGTGTCAGTATGGCTCAGCGGTAGGACCTCGGCCTTTTATTTCAAAAGTTGTGGGTTCGATTCCCCGCTCAGGCAGTCTCACATGATTTATGATCCTTAATACATACGGTATTAGCATTCGAAGGTGGCTGTAAGAGCATTCCAATCTTTTATTTAACAATAAATCAAGAAGCAAAAGTTAACTGTCGGCTTCGATTGAACTTCCAAGGTTCTTTCTTGATTGCTGGTTTTGATAGATTTATGAGGAAAGTGAAAGTATGTCGCAGGACAGATTTATGATCCTTAATACATACGCTATTAGCATTCGAAGGTGGCTGTAAGAGCATTCCAATCTTTTATTGTACAATAAATCAAGAAGCAAAAGTTAACTGTCGGCTTCGATTGAACCTCCGAGGTTCTTTCTTGATTGCTGGTTTTGACAGATTTATGAGGAAAGTGAAAGTATGTCGCAGGACAGATTTTATGATCCTTAATACATACGCTATTAGCATTCGAAGGTGGCTGTAAGACTATTCCAATATTTTATTTTACAATAAATTAAGAAGCAAAAGTTAACTGTCGGCTTCGATTGAACCTCCAAGGTTCTTTCTTGATTGCTGGTTTTGCCAGATTTATGAAGAAACTGAAAGTATGTCGCAAGACAGATTTATGATCCTTAATACATACGCTATTAGCATTCGAAGGTGGCTGTAAGAGCATTACAATCTTTTATTGTACAATAAATAAAGTAGCAAAAGTTAACTGTCGGCTTCGATTGACCCTCCAAGGTTCTTTCTTCATTGCTGGTTTTGACAGATTTATGAGGAAAGTGAAAGTATGTCTCAAAACAGATTTATGATCCT
>JAHWFP010009278.1:0-26810 GCA_023313725.1 Lithobius niger
TTTCTTCTGTGAGCCCTCTTAAATTTAGCTCAGTTCAGTATTAGGGTTTATGTTATTAAAAAAAAAAAAAAACGGGTTCAACTGAGTGTTTAATTGAGAATTTTTGTTTTCTGTCCGCAAAACGAGGACCATGGTCGACTTACACTGACGTATATCCCGCTTACTGCCATGGTGGACGGTAGAGGAAGAGAGGGTGTTATCGAGAAAGAGGGGTATTACCGGTGTAACACCACCTCTTCCACGGTAATACCCCTCTTCCTCGATAACACCCCTTCGTCCTTTTCGTTGTACGCATGCGCAACTTGCCGAGCTAAGCTTAAAAAAGATGCTAACTACTAGTTAACTACCGCGGCTTTTGACTCGTATATATACCAGCAGGAGAACTCGACATATTCATTATGATTTTCGTATTTTTACATCAAACTTTATAATTTTTTACGCTAGTATCTTATAATTTTTATTCGGCGATCTATTGCCATAAATAAATTTAATTATTGCCGCATTAGTCTTTTAAGTTTTTTGATCCCATAGTAATTATTAGCAAACTATTAAAAATTAGTATAGGAACACATACAGAGCCATCTCTCGGCAGTTTTCAGCAATGCCTGGTTGATGCGGCGCGTTTAACAGGAAAAAGTCACAGACAGCAGCGTCGCCTGTAACTTCTCGTTGCAGACAAATAATTGTATGAACTGATAGATTGGTACGCTAATAAAACGTAGCATTAAGTTATAAATTTTGAATAAACACAAATAATGCGCCTAGTAATAGTTATTGGTTAGAAACGATTGGTTATCGATTTTTAACCCACGGCTGGGATGATTTGGCTATCGAGATATGCAAATACGTCGGGGGGGGGGGGGGCGGAGTCCCGAGACGTAATTTGCATGTCGAGCCAGCCAAATCACCCCAACCGTGGGTTAAAACTCGATAACCAATCAGTTATAAACTATAACTGATTTATATCACGGTTGGGACTTCCAGCTAACTCGTATTTAATTAAAACGTGTTTGTGTTTTGTGAAAATTGCTTCAAGAAAACGTTGATCGTTAATTTCCTCAATATGAATGAAGGTCATACCATTTTAGTTTGCGGAGGGGGAAGTGTGTGATAGACGGACGAGTCAAACTTTGTGGAGGGAGGGGGGGGGTGGGAGTTAGACAAGCGTCGGTTCGCAAGCTGGGTTTGGTTTTTCGCTAGAACCTCGCTCGTGCTTATCGAAGCCTTATCGTGTTTGGAGCTAATAATTCGACATGTGAGACAGCAGGGATACAGTGACATTACTAGGACATTCTGAGAAGGTAGGTAATTCATTTTGTGCATTTGTAGTTTGAGAATTGTTTAAAAAATACGGTAATAGGGTATCGGTATGACTGAAGGTCATTCCATTTCAGTTTGTGGAGGGAGGGAGGGAGAAAGGGGGTGAAGAGGTAACGCGAGTGAACAAGCTTATGTGTGGACCAGACATGAGAGAGTTTGCAGGGATCGGGTTTCATTTCAATTCGTTTTGTACGTTTTCGCGTGATCCGGAAGTGTCAAAAGTGTGGGTTATCGGCAAAAGTGTTGGGTAATAACTTGATAACCCACACTTTTTGCAATGACGCACACTTCCGGTGTTGGTTAACGGGATTTAACCTACGGAAATTTAGCGTGGTATTGAGTTAGCGTGACGTCACAGTCGTGGTATAAATTGTTTTGTTATTATTTATTTTGAATTGGGATATACTCCAGTCAAACAGCCCTCTATCTTTGACTGCACTCTAGCCCACTGCACTGGGACTGATGCTGGCGCTAATGACCAAGCTGTCGACGCGCCATTAAGCCTCAATCCCCCCCCCCCCTCCCTCTAGCTTTTGTGAATAATACGGCTAAAAATGTTTTTGCACGCAGCCTGTAACCAGACTAAAACTAACTCATGCTAATTAATTTGAAAGTATATCGCGCTATGCGCTCGGGATATCATTGCAAAATAATTAGCATTTGTTAGTTTTAATGTCAGGTTACATTAGGTTTAATGTCAGGCTTCGTGCGAACTATTAGTAGCCGTATTATCCACAAAAGCTCTAGTGTAGAACCATTACTACTGAGTATATTATACCCCGCTTGCTATCATGGTGGAAGGTAGAGGAGCGGGGTATAATCGACCTAGTGTGGTATAATCACCCGATTAAACACCGGGGTATAATCGGGGTGATTATACCACAGTACCTTTTCGTTGTGCGCATGCGCAACTTACCGAGCTAAGCTTAAAACAGACGCCAACTGTTAGTTAATGACTGTGGCTTTTGACTCGCATATATACCAGCTAGAAAACTCGACATGTTCGTTACGATTGTCGTATTTTAATATCACTGTATAATTTTTTAGGCTAGTATCTTATAATTTTACTTCTGCGATCTATTGGCATAAGTAATTTGAATTTTTACCGTACAAGTCTTTTAGTTTTTCGATCCCATGGTAATTATTAGCAAACGATTAAAAATTAGTACAGGAACACACACAGCGCCATCTCTCGACGGATTTCAGCAATGCGTGGTTGATGCGGCGTATTTAACAGGAGAAAGTCGCCGACAGCAGCTGCATCGCCTATAACTTCTCGTTGGAGACAAATAATTTTATGAACTGAGAGACTGATAAGCAAATAAAACGTAACATTACATTATAAATATTAATGAAACACAAAGCATGTTTAGTCCTTTTGGTATTATTTATTTTGAATTGGGATATACTCCAATAAAACAGCTCTCTAGCTTTTGCGGATAATACGGCTAAAAATGTTTTCGCACTCAGCCTGTAACCAGACTAAAACTAACTCATGCTAATTAATTTGAAATTAATTGCAAAATAATTAGCATTCGTTAGTTTTAATGTCAGGTTACAGGCTTCGTGCGAAAACAGTAGCCGTATTATCCACAAAAGCTCTTGGGCTATTACTACTGAGTATATCTCGCTTGCTATCATGGCAGAAGGTAGAGGAGCCGGGTATAATCGACCTAGTGTGGTATAATCACCGGATTATTTGACTCGCATATATACCAGCTAGAAAACTCGACATGTTCGTTACGATTGTCGTATTTTAATATCACTGTATAATTTTTTAGGCTAGTATATTATAATTTTTCTTCGGCGATCTGTTAGCATAAATAATATTATTTTTTACCGTATCAGTCTTTTAGCTTTTGGATTCCATGGTAATTATTAGCAAACGATTAAAAATTAGTACAGGAACGCACACAGCGCCATCTCTCGGCGGATTTCAGCAATGCTTAGTTGATGCGGCGTGTTAAAAGGAAGAAAGTCGCCGACGCAGCATCGTCTGTAACTTCTTGTTGGAGACAAATAATTTTATGAACTGATAAACTAACAAAACGTAGCATTACGTTATAAATATTAACAATAACACATAGAATGTTTAGTCCTTTTGTTGCTATTTATTTTGAATTTGGATATACTCCAATAAAACAGCCCTCAAGCTTTTGTGGATAATACGGCTAAAAATGTTTTCGCACTCAGCCTGTAACCAGACTAAAATTAACTCATGCTAATTAATTTGAAATTATACCCCTCGCACTACGTGCTCGGGATATAATTGCAAAATAATTAGCATTCGTTAATTTTAATGTCAGGTTACAGGCTTCGTGGAAAACAGTAGCCGTATTATCCACAAAAGCTCTAGGGCTATTACTACTGATAACACCACAGCGTACCTTCTGCTTCAGAATTATATAGACCGAAGCTTTTTTCAATGGGCACTGACAACCAAACCACAGATCTATACAGTATATCTCACTTAGAGGATGCTGTTTGTTTTATGTCCTTATTAGGGAAATGACGTTAGCTTCGTTAATCGTCGGGTTTTTACGGAAACACGAGCATGCTTCACAGTTAAGATACGCTTAATTTGGCATATCAGCAACATACAAATGAGGTTAGGCCTAATAGCCTACGAAGTGCCAATGCCGAAGCGAACGAAATTACAGGTTGGTTGATGAAATGCTGTGGTGGATAGTATCGCTACGCCAAATAGGAGTTAAACATCGTAAACCAAACACGTTGGTAAAACTAAACACCGTAAATCAAAATTGCTTCGTAAATCTAAAATTAAATCGGAAATCGAAATCGAAATCCTTCACGAAATCGAAACTCTAAAACTAAATTCCTTCAGAGAAATGTTTTGTGGAAAGAAAACAAAAATTCTCAAACCAAATTCCACTCGTGCTTCTACGAAATGTATAATTTGTGCGTTTTAGCACTCAACTCCTTTCCAACAAATTTCCCTCTCTCGACCTTCGGTCTCGGGAAATTAAATCTGGATAGGAGTTTAGTGCTAAAAACACACACATTATCGATTTCATGGAAGCACTCGTGGTATTATAGCCGATAATCAGGCAGTCCTGTCTACCTGTTGCCATTGTTATGCTTATATGCTACTGCCGATGTTTACTTTCGTCCCTGACAAATTATGACGTTAGATACGTTATAATTATGTATTCAAATTGACACATCGGAGCTCATAACCATAATCGCTTCTATGAACTGAAAACGATCAATACCTTCGTTAAAACAAGTTTCTTATTTTAGAAACAGGATCATTTTTGTAATATACCAAATATAAGACAGCGTGGGTTCGGAAAACAAATCATGCAAATTATAATGATTACCACCCAAAATCATCAAGTACATTTTCAGATCGCAAATGACATTTTCTTTACCATTTAAGGAGTTAAATTATCACCGCATCTTGGATAATTGGAAGGGACAATGCTCATTAAAATAATTAATTGGTGGAAAATGAAGACCAGAACAGGGTAACAGTGGCAGTCAGTCTTTCAATAGCACACCCACAACAACTTTCAACTTTACAGGAAATAGGTTAAACTTTTGTGTGTTTATTTTCTCCTTCAATCTGAGTTAATTATGAGGGTGCGGCCTAATTATGTCCTTTAAAACGATTGGTCTGTTGTGATCCATTAATTCCAAAGGAAGTGGCACACTCCCCAGCCATCCGGTATGTTAATAAACGAAGGCTGATTATAAAAAGCTTTTAATATTGATTTTAAACCATTGTCTGACGGAAGAAAAAATAAAAATAACAAAAGCTTCCGATCCAAGTTAATGTTGAAAAGACTTCATTACCGGCGTCGTTGAGTTTTTGCATACGAATTTGAAATTAAGGTAGATTTGATGGGTTTCTGTGCCGGCTCACCCTGGGTTTTCTTTACAGTCAACCGAAGCATTTCGACGGAATCGAAACGTTTTAAAGACCATTAATAGGTCTTTTTTTTAACCGTAAACACAAAATGATGAATGAATTTAAGATTTACCAGTTTTAGTATCATTTCCTGCCGCTAGAAGCCGTTGTCAGGAAAGTGTTTTAACCTATAGTTTCAGTTTAAATAAGCGTACTTTTTTCAGATTTTGTATTTTTGCCTTTTTTGATAAAAAATCTGTTCTTTTTAGGATAAAATAAATAAAAAGTATACACATGTACCAGTTAATCAGTTAAAGGGACATAAATCCTTCCGGTATATCATGCGACCCGTTGAGAAAAATCATTTGAAACATTTACACTGGTTAGAGAGTTAATGTCGCAAAATCATTTCGCTCGAAATAAAAAAAAAAACAGAAAATGACTGTGTTGGCAACATTTCTATACGTTTGAACTAATGTCGCAAAACTGAGTCATGCAGGAAATCCAACATTGATGCATGTACCTTTAACACACTTTGCTTACAACGCCATCTAGTGGCAAGAAATTTCACTAAAGTTGGTAAATCATAAAATATAATTTTTATTGTGTAAAGTACTATATGCAATTGATTTTATTTATTCTTTTAAGACACACGCTAGTGTGTCGCCCGCTAAGCTAAACGATAACGTCCAGGTAAAATACCTATACGTGAGCATAACGATTAACGACCACTAGACACGTTGTGTCTGTGCAGCTAAGGTAGTTTGGCTGGTTACAGCTATCTGAGAATAAATAGCAATGCAACAGAAAAGGCTGGAACTTGTTTAATTGGGAGACTTTGGTTGCCTGACAACATAAACGTCACTGCGTAACATTTTCTTGTTGTGGAAATGACGTGAATGACGTTGATTTTAGCCTAATTACTGTCAAATAATTTTTGTTTCACGAAAATTAATTATTCCAAGCTGGTTCTTAAGTTTTTTTCCCGGTGAAATTGCGGTATCAAACGCCAAGCTCTTTCGCCAAGCTAATCCCACCGACTAAGACTTCAAACGTTAAATGAAATAATTGAAAATTGCGTAGTAGGCAATTTTCATATATTTCATTTAACCTTCGAACTATTACTCGGTGGGATTAGCTTGGCGAAGGGGGTTGGCGTTTGATATCACAACTTCACACGACCGATAGATAGACTTGGCCAAGCTTTCTTTTTGGAGGCAGATTTGTGTTTCCAAGAGTTAAAGGTACATGCCTCCATGTTGGCTTTCCTGTATGACTCAGACTTGCGACATTAGTTCAAACGTATGTAAATGTTGCCAACACAAGTCATTTTCTTGTTTATTCTTTCGTGGGAGATGATTTTCCGACATTAACTCTAACCAGTGCAAATGTCGCAAACGCTGTTCTCATCGGGTCGCACGACATACCGAAAGAATTTATGCCTCTTTAAAAAGGTCTGTTGTTCTAATAATAAATGTATATCACCCTATTTGTCATTAGTGTACAGTTAAAAAGTCTGCCTTGAAATGAATAACTAAATTCGAACGAGGTTGCATAAAGCAGTGGGAACACTGAAAATGATTTTACAACTTGTCCTATAATCGTGAAGACTGAGGTTTCTGCGCTCAGTGGGCTCAGTGGTTCGGCGTTAGGATACAGACGACAAAGACAGATTGGGATTAAAGCTCCGTGCGTCGCTCAAGGCCAGAGCTTTTATCTCTCTCAGCCATGCAGACAACGATTCTCCGCTTGGATGAAGGAGCGAGTTAGGGGCGAACCTATCCCAACGACGTAGCGCGGGAATGGGAATTGAGCGTAGGATGCACGTAAAATTATCCCAGGGATAGAGCAGAATATTTTCCAGTGCCACATTTTCGTATGGACTTCTAGTAGAGAACTGTACGCCAGATTCATAAAGTCATGTAACTAAATTTGAAGGGAGTGAAATGTCCCGGAAAATTTACACGTACCTCGTTTAGAAAAGTGTAAACTCTTTTAAAATCTGATTTTTTCCAAAATGTAAAAACTCATTTCCAGCTAAAAAGTAAGAAAATTGTGTTGATTTTGTCCGAATCAAGTATTGTATGCACGTAGTCGACATATTCAAGTGGCTATGCCACAGCTCGAGGACTTAAAAGAGCGGAATGTGGGAAAAAATTGATCAGGGACGTGTCCTATAAGGGGCTCATTGGTAATTTCAAACTGCTCCCCTTGTGATCGTCATGGATCGTATTACCGTGACCCTACGAATTGATTATACCCAATAATTAACCCTACATCTAAAATACGTAGCCACTCACACGAAATCGCATGAAACCAAACCCCAAAACAACAAAACGCGTGTATAATACACAAATGAAGCACGGACACACTCAAAAACATCGCACATTTCAAATAAAAACTGCCTTCGTATTCTGACATTGCCAAAGGATACAAACTTAAAGAATTGGCGTTTAAATTGTAGTTGTTTCATTTTTGAGTGTGGACTAAAATTAAGTTTACTAGTGTGCTTTCCGACGGGGCACGTTTGCGACCCAGTGTTACTTTTCGAATTTTGGAATTTTTTCGTTGCCAATAATTTTACAATACTTTTCAGACAATCATCAAACTTTTCAAACAGGGCGTGGTTAAGACCAGGTGTTTCTTTTCGATTTTGGGATTTTTTTTGTTGCCAATAATTGTATAGTGCTTTTCAGAGCGCCATCAAACTTTATCAAGCTAGCCATATCCCATGAAAACCAAACTTAGATTAAAGGGACATTCCTCCCAACGCCATTTTTCTCGATCCACGACATCAAGTATACGGCCCAAAAGGTCTATTTACTTACCGTTAGTCTTTCCTTTGCTAAAAGACCGTTTTAAAATTGTGGCGTCTACGAGATTTTCTGTTGAATATTGGGGAACTATATTTACTGTATCCTTTGCGCGCCTACAATAACCCTGAAGTTTCATCTGTGTGCGCGCATGTACTAATTTTAATCGTTTGCTAATAATTACTATCAGATTAAAAATCTAAAAGACTAATGCTGTGAAAATTAAAATTAATTATGCCAATAGACTGCCGAAGAAAAATTGTAATACACTAGCCTAAAAAATTATAAATTGTGATGTTAAAATACGAAAATCATTCCGGTTTGTGACGACACAATCTTTAACTTGATGCGTTTCGTGTACTACACCCAAAGCCAACTGAGATAGTAGCTGCGTTCCACACTGCGAGGAACGCAGCTACTATTTCAGTTGACCTTGGCGATGGTAACATGCGCGGAGGCGATCCGCGCGTGGCTGTTATAAGGTGGGCGGAATGTGCCTTTAATAGCAGCAAATTAAGAAAAAAGTTCCGCCTTCCAAAATATTCTAAATTATTCGACCTGGGGTGGTTTGGTCCAGGAGGTAAGGTGGCAATTGAACCCAACACGTTTGGTAGCCAGTATTGTCTTTTTTTAATTTTATTTTCACACTCAAAATTGTTCCAAACAGACAGATGATTCCATTCACTTTGGTTCATCTCCCACATAATGTGCAACTCACTGCTGTATTACAGTAATATCCATTGGTCGCTTGAAAACTTAGAACGTATAGGGATAGTTTGTTATGCACGTCAGAGATGGATCTGACCCATGGATCGGTGGTCAGTGGGTCAAATGGGTCACGTTTTTATCGTGGGTCAAGTGGGTCATGGTTCCAGACCGTTCACCCACCGACCCGTGGTAATCTTGCGGTAAAGTGTACTCTTATCAGAACTCTTTAAATTTTTCTTACTCTTTCAAAAATAGTTTCCCCACCCCAGAAGGCTAAAAGTGCAAATTGTATATTGTTTTTTTTACATACTGCATTATTTTTCATGGCGTGGGAAGGGTCACGGACGGTGGGTCACACTTTGTACTTCGTCGGGTGGGTCAAGTGGGTCGTGGGTCAGGGCTCAAGTGTGTCAGGTGGGTCGTGAGTCGGAAAAAGTGACCCACCGAGTTGTGCGTCCGTAACAGAATTTAACAAAAACTCATTTCTTTATCATGACCGCATGCTATAGAACAGTGACATTTGCCGTCATATTGGCACGAGTATGGGTTTTGGAGGGCATAACTACAAGGTGCACTACATAAAAATGGAGGGAAAACAACGGAAGAGCAGATTTCTTAGGCTTAAAATAACGTTGTTTTCTCCAATAAGAAAAATCGCGCGTCTTAGGTCTAAGAAATCACTCTTCACAGCATCGGCTTCAGTATGACGCCATTCTGTTTCTCTCGGCAGTGCCCCTTGCAGCTAACCCATTAAGGCTCCAGCATAGAGTTATATACAATAATACGACGTCGTGTCACTGCTCTATAGTAAAAAATTACGTGCGCAGATCTTCATTGTTTTGCCCATTAATTCAGAAAACAAAAACATCACACACACAAATATTTTTCAGGTGCAAGTACCAAGTGTACTCAAACACTTAGCCGATTACCATGATCACCAAGACGTCAGAATTCGTGGTACGCTGGGCAAAAACCTCATATTTTTATAAGATTTCTTTAAGGCGAGGCGACTTATGTAAACATGTGTCCGTAAATGCCTGAGACAGCAAATAATCACATGCCGAGTTTGCAAAAACTATTACACCTAATTTATTCAAGACATCACATAAGTGTACAGTCTGGCATTTCATAATAATAATACAGCTTGTCAGATAACCGCTGGCTGGCAGACACAGGGATAATTGCTTTACAAATTTAATTTAATATGCCGACACGCTGTACTTTGTGAAACTCTGGAGAAACGTGTACTGGCACATCGCATTTGTCATTGCAAAAGATGGATTAAAGTCGATGATACTTATTAATAATAAACTATCCTACCACGCAATTCAATGAACGATTTCATTAGTGACTGCGGTAAGATTACAGGGGGGGGGGGGGGACGGGGTTTCTATTCCGAGCCTTTTGCATATTGCTTTTCTATTGGCTGTTGATTTTGCTGCCTCCGCTTACGTCACAATGCAGCTCAACAGATTACGCACATGCGCACAAGTCAAACCGGAAGGGATCCAGTGGGTTCTAGTGTGCGTGCTTCCAGTGACGTCACGTAATGAGCTGGTGAATAACCAACCTTCCCATAAACAATCGTTCCATCGATCTTGTAAGGTTACCGTAAGGTCTGAACTTGGTGTCTCGTGTTAAATCGAATCTTTTGGTGCTTGATATTAAAGCCACCATTTTTATGTCTTCAAATCAAATTTGATACTGGCAAACATGCGCCAAAATTATTTTTAATACCGTTGGATCACATCGATGTCTGAACCTGATATGCGATGGAAACAAGAAAGTAAAGTGTTTGTCTTGTTGTTGTTGGGGGTAAGGACATTTTGACACAATTCACCCTACAGAACAAGCTGTTCGTCCTCTAAGGCTGGTTCATAGCTCATTTTGTATGTATGACTGTACAGGTTGGGCTTTTCTGAAAATGATCAAAAATGGTCAAATTGTTCTAGACTTACAGGGCTCTACAATGATGAGTTTTATTGTTTTAAAGATTAAACTCATGCTAACAATTATCACTGTAGTAAAAAGCACGGTAACAGATTATGTGAAGGCAACCAAGCAGTGCTACACAAAATACAAACAACGTTTCGAAAATTATCAATTTTCGTCTTCAGGTTAGCAATAAAATTAAAGCATGGCAAAAACCACTAAGTCAACCTATATTAAAAGCATAAAACATACATTTAAAACGGATAAAAACCACCAATTTCTCCCCTCAAAAGAGGCAGAAATGGCAGCCGAAAAGAAACGACCCACCTGTTCCGTTGGATGCAGGTGGGTCGTTGCTTTGCATATGACTTAGTGGCTTTTGCCAAGCTTTAATTTTATTGCTAACCTGAAGACGAAAATTGATAATTTTCGAAACGTTGTTTGTTTTTTTATGTAGCACTGCTTGGTTTGCCTTCACATAAACAATGATCACAATTGGAAAAAGGGAAATTGTCGCATTATCGTCCTTTCAACTCAGTCCTGATGTTGTCGTTTAGGGACGGGGAGGGCCAATTTGCTAGGTAATACCTAGGATTTTCTACATCAGTTATTACAATAATTTTAATGCGGCAAGAACGCTGATGCGCCCAACAATTCACGTGCATTTTGAGGAAACGTTAAGAAGTATTATTGTTATTACGAATTAGTTTGTACAATGGTTTGACGTCACCCTCCCATGTTAAAGCAAAAAATCTCCCTTGCCCATCTGTTCTTCGTGTATATACAAGGTAAGCCAAAAGGATTTGAAAGAGAGTTAGAAAAAAATCCAACTGTACCAATAGCAGGATTTGCACTGAATGCAGTGCTGCCAAATACCCAGACATGTCTGGATTTCTCCAGACTTTTTGACAGCGTCCCAGACATCCACACTTTTGCTTAAAATTGCCAAAAATCTCCAGAGTTTTAACTGAGCTTCAGTTATCTGTATGTATGAAGAATGTTGGTTTGAATATTGCTAACTATTGTGTACGCCTGTGACGTTTTTTTGCATCTGCGCAGACTGCGCTGCTGGTAAGTGTTGGGGTGTGTGTGATTAGCGGCGCCACGGCACGGCAGAATCGGACATTCTCCTGCTACTTAACAATAAACGCTACGCGACATTAGCGATGCCAATACCAGACGTCGCTGCCTGTCAGCATCCTTTTTAAAAACATTTCTTTTAAAGTTAAAAAACGAACGATTTTTATTTATTTGGTTTCACATAAAAAAAAGTCCGTCTTCAAAGTCAAAATTTAGTGCCATCAAAATTGTGAAATTAGCGTATTGGTGAGAATCTTCAGACTTTTTGGATGAAATCCAGACTTCTTGGGGTTGTTTTCACTGACAAGCCGTATTTCATATCTGGCAACACTGACTGAATGAGCGGGTGAAGCGAAGGAAATTCAATGCTCGTCTATATTATCAGCAAGAAGTACTAAACACCAAACGAAAGGAAAAGAAGCCAAACAGCGAAAATCGTACACTAGAAATAACGTAATACGAAAGCCATCTTTCGTCACTTTCGTTACATTGGAGTGGCATGACCCGGATTCGAAATGGCATCCCATACGTCCCCAGATCACTGACATAGCGCCTTTATCGCTATGCCATATCGATAAAGGAGTTATGACAGTGATCTGAGGACAGACTGTGGGTTGCCATTTCGAATCCTGGTCATGCCACTCCGACGAAACGAAAGTGGCGAAATATGGCTTTCGTATTACGTTATTTTTAGTATACGATTTTCGTTGTTTTCTGCTTGTTTTCCTTTACATAAATTACAGTGATTTGCGAATGTATATTTATAAAAAAAAAATACCAACATAGTATGCCAAAGTACCACGAATTAGAAAAGAAAAACGAACTCGTGTGATGTTTAAAGTAACGTTTAACTGAACTGAAGACGAATCAGACTGAAGACGATGGTATTCTGTAAGGATTTAGACACCACAATGCTGCTGATGTGTTTAGTCCACGTGAAATCTCATTAGTGTATCAACCATTAGACACTAAAATATAATTAAAACCAGTGCAACTGCAGAAAAAAAAACCCTTAAGAGGAAGAAGCGGTTGTTTAATTTTTAATTTCGTGGGTTTTCAGTGCAGTGGAAATCAAATTAGGGTCCAAATTTAAAAGTTTTGACGCATAAATAAAGAAGGAATAGTGGCTTTGTTTCTTTGTGTTTAGATTATGAAGCTTATTTTAGTTTTTAAATGGTGAAAGTTAGTGTCATTTCTTAGAAATATCGAAAGGACACACGCTCGTCCATATTTTTTTTTGGCCCCAATTTTCGGTATTTTCATCCAAGTCATCTCCTCTCGTGTATCGCCCTGTTGATGAGAGACCCTTAGGAACGATTAGTTTTATTTACGATTTTTCACGACGCTACTCAGCAATTAGCTTACGTACCGTTTACAAAAGTAAAAATGGTAAAAACAGTTAGACAGTTAGTAAGGTTTCCTGTGGCATGGTTGTGTCTGAAACCTTACAGGAAAGTTAATTCGTCCTCCTTCAGTGTATTTACTTCGGTTCATTTAAACTTACCTTATATAAAAAAAATAATATATAAAAACATTTTATTGTGCGCGCAGCGTATCTTGAGTCCTGCAGATATTTTTTGAGCGGCTACATCTTCCTGGAGGGAGCGGCTTTCATCGACGGCCGCCATTGTTTTTGTAACCCTCTAGGATATCAACAAGGTGCTCTGCTATCGAAAACATACGATCGATTATCTGTATTCGTTCTGGGGCGAACTCAAGATAGGTCGCGGACACTACATGTACCAGAGCATGCAAAGGGAACAGGGAAGGCCAAGGCTGACCTCTAATACCTGCCCAAGGAAGAGTTAAAGAACACATTAAAAAGCAGGTAAGGAAGGGAAAAAAACCCGATACAACACAAAAAGCAAAAGTAGTAAAGCCGACCTGGCATACCTCGTTAACTCACATTTTGCGAGTCTGGATTTAAAATGCGCTAATGATGGAGAAGTGACCACACCTGCGGTCGGCAGTTCATTCGACACTTTTAACAACACGATGCGACAAGAAATACTTAACGACAATCGCGCACATTAGGTTAAACAGTAATTTTAAAGGGATGGCCGGCCCCTGAACCTACACTCATAGTTGATGGAGAAAAAATTGGCTGTAATCAACACTGCAAAGATCACGCGAAAGGGAGTAAGTAAGGCTGAAGTCAGATTTAAGCCTACGCAGTTCTAGTGAGTCAGCATTTAGATGATCTCCGTATGGTTTGACCCTAAGATCCAACAGACATTTGGTGAACGATCTCAGAACCAACTCGACATGGTCAAGGGTTAATGACTCGACATGGTCAATGTTAAACATCAAAGGAGTTCCTTTTTTTGTTTTCTAATCGTGTCAAGCCTTCCTTCTATGCTTGTTGAGCCTTATAAGTGTTTTGACAACAATGTGCAGAAGACAAATTAAGTGATTGTAATGAACGAGTTGTTATCTTGGCTTGGCAGTTGAACTTTCTAGCCTTTTGGCTTAAATTAATGCGTAAAAAATGATGAAAACTACAATGACAAAAAATTGTGGAGTGTGCTTTCTTTTTGCGTTAGGTGGAATTTAGGGCGCGTTTAGCAATAAGTCATTCTCGCTCGCCGAATGCTATTTGCTAGTCAACAGTTTTAATGTTTTTAATTTTTCTAATAAATAAACTAGGTTGAGTTTTGCCACGAGTGTTTAGGAACAAGTATTTCGATACGAACATTAAAAAAAAAACCCGTTATTTTTAACGCTGTGCGTTTATTGGTTAAGAAAAACAAGTGAAATATTTTTTCTAGGTCAAATAATTTTGGCAATTTCTGGAGTCATAACTTGAAATCTATCTATCTACACCATTTTCACTTAAATTGCAATTGAAGCATTAAAAAAACCTAAGGATAATAAAAACTGTTAGGAAAGGGAAAGCTAGCATATTTCACAGATACGGCAAACTTAAAATAATTTAACCTTATAAAAAAAAACCAGTTTGTTCGTTTTCCAAATTAAAATAAACTGCCGTATTGAAATGTTGGCGACTTTCTTTGGTTTTAAACTAAAATTTGTTAATGTCATGATTCAAAACTTACAATAAGTTACCAATCATCCTATACCATGCGCAATGGCTGTTTGCCGTGACGTCACCATGAGTTAGCCAATGACGAACGAGAACAACGGCTGTTTGGCAGTCTTATTGGACTAGCCCAGTCACGTGATATGCACGTCACAGCAAACAGCCACGGCGCATGGTATAATAATTTTAACCACTTTGCCTGTTTCCGAACTTAAAATTGGTTGCCATCTTTGTCTGGTCCCCAACTAAACATAAACTGTCAACTTGGAAATTTGGACACTTTGTGTTTTCCGCCAGACACATCTTACAAAATTCTCGCTTTGCCGTGCCTGTAGTTGCTTCAAAGTCTTCAGAAGCTTACTTTAAGCTCAAGAACGATGGAAACATAATGTTTACGGGGCGGAAATGTTACGATTTGGCCTTTGGACATCAAACCTGTACGGGAGCACCTTGTGTTTAACCAACAAAGTACCTTGCACTTAGCCGCTGGTCAAATACACCGGCCATTTTACGGTGCATCGTTTGTTTGAAACGGGTGAAACGCACATCACGTTGTGCTAGTCACAAAGGAGGGTAGCGAATTAATTCGAAGTTGTCTTGTTTTTTTGTCTTGGAAGGTGAGTTGTTATTTAATTTACGAGCTGCGTAGGAGGATGTTATTCATCGCTTCAGGGAAGAAACGAAAGAGTTTTAACGCTTAAGTGGATAGCTCACTTGTAAACACGGCACTAAAACACGATTCAGTTTGTGCCACTATGCTAAATGCAACAATTTTGTGGATATTAAAGGGGTATTTCCACCATCTATAGCCATTTGCCACTGTCTAGTTCTAACTAGCCATTACTTTCAGCAGGCGAATGCACACACAAATAAATTTCTTTTTACACAACACACAAGCCACGTACCTCCTTAATTATTCAGTGTAAAGTTGGTGCGGCCACGTGCACCAGGACGCAAGCGGTAAAGTTAAGCCTAACGACATCACGGGCGCTTTTTTCTATATATCGACCGTTTTGAAACGCAGGTTTCGTACCGCTAGATGGGCGCCATCGAGTGACAGTGATATCGTTAACCTTGACCGCTTATTCTCTGGTGCACCTGGACGCACCAACTTCACATTCAATTATCAAGGAGGCACGTGGCCAGTTTGTTATGTAAAAAGAAAAATCTTTGCGCATTCATTCGCTTGTTGAAATCAAGAGCTACGTATAGAACTAAATAATGGTAGACGGCGCTAGATTCTGCAACCTGTGAATAGGCACCTTTAAAGTAACAGGTGTGGGGGAAAATGTGTTGAAAAGTACGTTGAACGATTTGAAAGAGCCAAAACGTTTTAATTAAACACTAATGGAAAGTGGCTTGCTTTACAGATTACTCTAATGAAACACGCAGAGCAGCCTACGGTTTGGGAATTCAGTGACGCCGCGGGGGAAAAACCACCCCTGGCGCGCCGCCATAGTAGAAAATATTATGCACATTTGCAGTTGTCGTATCACAGCTACGGCTGCATGTTAGGCATTTCTCTTTTTTTAAATGTACACACATTTAGACAAAATTTGTTTAAACTGTAAGCAGCGTTTTATCGGATGTCGTGTCGGCGTTTCTCGTAATATCACTCAAATGCAGAACACCTATACGACGCGCCATGGCTGTTTGCTGTGACGTCACCATGAGTTAGCCAATGACGAACGAGAACAACGGCTGTTTGGCCATCTGATTGGACTAGCCCAGTCACGTGATGTGCACGTCACAGCAAACAGTCATGGTGCGTCGTATATAGACTCTTGCTCAAAATAACAACCTACACAGCTGCTGTAAGTGCATTTTTACGCAAAAAAAAAAAAAGATTCGCCTTGTCATCCTCACAACTGGAAATTAATAGCGATGGCAAAGTTGTCGTTGCCATTGTAACAACGCTACCTGGATTAGCTAAATCCGACGTCGTTTGAGCGAATGCTTGCAGTATTATAATCCGTGACAATACGGTAAAGAATTCCTCCTGACGAAACAATTTTACAAGCCGTTTCCGAACTCACATTACTGACTGTTTTCTTTGCGAGCCGTCAGAGCTGAAACCGTCTCCTTGATGATTTCGAGCTTCTAGCTGCATTCTCGCGTTAGGCGAATCGTGGCTTAAATGCGCCCTCAACACAGGGTAAAAACATCGAGCATCGCGTGAAAATTTTAGGTTTCAAAACAGCGATAATTTCGGTTTTGTGATTTGCCGATTCGTAAACAGAGGCGTTTACCGACTTGTGAGCGGTTATACGGGTTATACTGCATTAAATATAATAATTTATAATAGAAAGGTTTGTTGCAAACGCAACCGGAGCGACAAGGACTGGGTGGTCATTGACTGCCGTCCGATGTTAAAACTAAAAATTATACACTATAACAGTTAAACAGTTAAAAGTTTAAAACAAGGACGATGGCTCGGCTGCAGAGGAAGGGTTGATGGCATTGAGTTGGGGTCACGAATGCCTTACCACCAAGATTAGACCTACTAGGGACACGATGGTCCCCGATGGCATCGCCAAACGTGAGGGACGCAGGGAAAAGCCGGGTAACGTTGTCAATGTTTCTTTAAAAATAATAAAATAATGCATCGTAGATTAAAGCTTGGCCAATACCAATTGTCAATCTTCATAAAGATAAAAAAAAAATAATAATAAAACAATGAAAATGCAAGAAACTGGTGGAGTGAAAGTTAAAAACTGAAGTGGGAAGTAAGACTAGAGCTATTTACAATTACAAAGATGTAGGTAAATATAATAATAAACATGGAGCCAACCTGCAGAACAATTTGAATATTAAAAAAAAAATACAATTGCCTCTATGTGTGGAAGCAACTGGCCTGGCAAGGATTGCGACTCACCTATAGCCAGCCAAATTTAATAGCACAGTTTGCTACCCACACAGAGGTGCTCCCAGATCGCCATGAAAGAAGACTACTGGAGAGGACGTCTCAAAAAAACGATACAGGGGCTCAGAATGAGCCTACTGCGAACGAACGTGATAGAATTAGCATTTACCGTATCCTCCTTAAAATAATTACGAACTCCTGGATAGATAAGCCTATACAAGCCCAATGCAGCAGTCTTCGACGTCTAGAGAGGGACTGTTGTTGTTTGACGCGCACCCAACGTTAGCCATAGCTCCAGAAGGCAGGAAGGACAATTTTGCTAGGTAAATGTCAGGCAGATTTCCTCTGGGGCTGTTCTCTTGCTGCCGTCACTCCCTCCTGCCCATCCAACTCAGTGCTGATAAGATTCTTCCCGGGTTACCCTGTTGCTGTTTTGTATTGTTACCTATGGTTGTCGATTGTTATGGGCATGCTTTTTCCTACTTTGCAATCCATCTTGTCTTCTCTCTTAATCCTGTTCCGCTATGCTGGCAGGACAACAACTCTTGTCCGAGTTGAGTTTTGTTTACTTTGTGCCATGGAAACCTAAGAGAAGTAGGGCTTTTCCTCTCCTTTACCCTTCTGTGCTGTCTTTTGTACTGTTTATACAGTTTTCTGTGGATCCGGACCAGGTTGGATGTTAGAAGCCAGAAACTGTAGTCACAACATTCCATACTTTAAACGTGAGAGAGTCCACAAGTCATAATTCCCCTTAGGCCAGTTTGTTTGACCACATGACTTGTAACGTCATCATGTTTTGAGTGCGAACCTTTCCCACTGTTTCATATCGAGAACTTGTTAGAATGTATTAATGGGATAATAAACGACAGAGAAACAAGAGTCCCCACAATAATGCTGTCCTGTCCTTTATTTCCCGCTTATCAAGTAGGAAGGGGGTAATGAAATCCGAAGATCCACGGTGTAAAACCGCCTCTGTCACGTTTTTTCAACACCTAACCTATACTGGGGCCGTATCTGCTATGGAGTAACTATCTCGTATAGGAGTTGCTCCCATATGCGACTCGACCCCAGGCGCCCCCACCTAATTGGCCGACCGTTTCGGCCTTCCCGAGGCTAATTGCCACGAATTGTCTCAGTAATTCCCATCGAAAATTCCTAGGATCTTTTACATGCCACAATCGACATGAGCACGAGATATCACAGGGTCCTTCTCTTCCCGAAGATGCCAGGGGTGGCTGAGGCCGGACTCGAACCCGGAACCTCTGACACATGAGACGATCATGCTAACCAGCAGGTTACCTGACTGTGGTAGACTGTTGGAATACAGTCAACCTCAATGGATGATATATAACATAGAATAACTTTCCATAAAATTGCTATTCCTGATCTTGTGTAAGTTCGACCTGTATAGTCCGTGAAGAGTTCAAGTCTCTGAGACGGTGTGTGGGGGTGCGGTCAGCTCTTTTATCAAACACGATTCCACCACATAGTGAACAGTAGTGTGCGTAGAATCCCCCCCCCCCCCGTAGCGAGCAGGGGTGACAAAACATCTTACCTCACTGTAAACGTAAACCACAAGGGGAAGGGGAAGGTGACTGAATTTACGGTGAAAATAAGTCATTCCATGTAAAAAACATCGTGTCGTTGCCCCACGTACACCTTAATCAGAGTAAAGCTCTCTCCATACAGCAGATAATTTTGTGCGAAGCCAACCGTTACTGGGTGCCTTTAGGGTCAAACTTGCTGCAATCGTCCGACGATAACGTTACTTTGTAACGTGCTTACATGTACAGCAATGCACACGCACGCAGTTAGCCACTCGTGCGGCGCACCTTGCCGTTAACATGGATGCTGCGCGCCGCTAGCTACCATGCACACATGGCAGCCGGCCCAGCGCCAGCATCCGGGTAAGCGAGCCAGTCCTATTGTTCAACCTGTCAGGACCGGATCGCGCCAGTAAGCCGTCACGTGACGTAATGCCTCAGGCAAGAGCCTGTTGTTCTGCCCCGGCCCGCTCGGGTATAAAACAGGACAGCTTTGAAGGCTTAAGTTAATTGGTTAATCAGACCAGCAAGTCGAACCACCAGAGCTGATGAGGGCAGGACAAGGGGGCAAACCTTGACCTAGCGCCTAATATGTAATGCTAAGTGTGCAGTCCCCTAGCTGTACGATAAGAGGTGAATTAGGATCGAGCATTGTGTCTTATGAATAATCGTCCATATCCTTAGCAAGCACTAACAACTTGAGCTAAAATGGAGTACGCAGGGCAGTTTTGAATTCTGTCGCGAAAATTTAAAACTGCTTGTTCGCTCTGTTGTTGCTCAAGTGATGTGATCGTCGGACGTTTTTGTGTTCCCCTTAAAGGTACATTCCGCCTGGCTTATTAACAGCCACGCGCCGATCGCCACATGCGCATGTTATACCGTCGCACAGTTACGCGAGACTCTGCGTAGTAATATAAGCGAAGAACGCAGCTGCTATCTCAGTTGGCCTTGGGGCGTAGTAGACGATTCAGCATGAGTGCTAAAAATGGGTTGGCGCAAACCGCAATAATTTTTACATTTTAACATCTCACTTTATAATTTTTTAGGCTAGTAACTGATAATTTTTCTTCGGCGATCTATTGGCATAAATAATTTTAATTTTTACCGTCTTCTTAGTCTTTTTATATTTTTGATCTCATAATAATTATTAGCCAACGATTAAAAATTAGTACATGCACTAGAGGTCGACCGAATTTCGGTTTCGGTTCTGGTTTCGGCCATGAAGTTAATAGCCCAGTTTCGGTTTCGGTTTCGGCTGAATCCTATGCTTCAGTTTCGGTAAAGCCGAAACCAATTTCCGTACAGACTACTAGGCTGTAGCCTAGTGGTGTGACATCTAGTGGTGTGACATCTAGGGGGGTGACATCTAGGGGGGCACCATCACAGTTCGACTTGCATCTGCTATGCCCATCAATAATAAATACAAATCTAAATCAAAATATTTAAATGGCTTCGTTGCACTGGAGGGCATTTGTGCTTTAATTTATCTTTACTTGTGTTTTCAAGCAAAGCTCTTACTTACTGAATGAAAAGCCCTGGACTGACACGAAAAAAATAGGACTATTCTTAAAATAAAAAATTAGTAGTAAAAAAAAATGCAAACGAAAGTCCTGAAGTCTTGTAGCAAGACTGATTAGTTGTTTTTTTTTAATTCTAAAACATTATTTTTGTTGGAGTGGTGGGAGGCCACACATTCATGATTTTATGATTTCATTCCTGCTGTTTGTCAAATTATTAAAATTGATACTTTTCAGGTTAGGTTTTGGTTCCGGTTTCGGTAGTGGTTTAGGTTTCGGCCGAAACTGATTGATCGATTTCGGTAGTGGTTTCGGTTTCGACCGAAACCGAATTGGAAGTTTCGGTAGTGGTTTCGGTTTCGGCCGAAACCAAATCACTGGTTTCGGCAGTGGTTTCGGTTTCGGCCGAAAGTGAAAAAAATTGGGTTCGGTCGACCACTAACATGCACACACACACAGATGAAACGTCATGGTCATTGTAAGGGATCATATAATCGCAGGATGCTATTAAATTAGTTCCAAATAGTCAACAGAAAATCTTCTACACGCCACATTTTAAAAAGGATATTTAGCAAGGGATTGACTATTTGTACATAAATAAAACTTTAGGGCCATACTTGATGTGGAGAATCGACAAAAATGGCGGTGGGAGGACACCTTTTAGCCCTCGCCAGACAGAAGCAAATTTCTTGCGGGAGCGATGCGTTACGACGATCCTACAAGGTCAAATATACTTGCATTCAAATAGTGAGTGTGGCGTTCATTGGCCGATTTTTGACGTCTTTGGTAAACCATCCTGCGACGCCATGCAGCCACGAGTAACCAGTCTGGTTATGACTTTACTCTGATGAATGCGAACGTGGGACAATAGGACTTCGCTTTTTCCGTTGTGTCATTGTTATTTTCACCGAACATTTAGTCAACTTCCCCTTACTCTCAGAATCAATATTGTTTACACGGAATTAACTTCTTTTACATGACGTTTCAACGTTTGTTTTACGACTACTTTCCAACTAAAACTACAAAACTAGCGAAATTAGGACTAAAATGTCCAGTCGTGAATAATTTTGCTTTAAAAAAATTAAAAAAATTAAAACAGCAAGGGGCAACGTTTAGTACAAGAAGGGGCATATAAGAGTTTTAGTGGATATTTTTTCTGGATACTTTTTTTTTTACTCTTTTTTTTGCTTGCCTATCTTTGTATTTTTTGCACTAGGGCGTGCTTTTACTTTTTCAGGCCCTTATTAGGCCCCTTTTAAGGCTTAGTGGTGCCTTTTCAAACCTTTTCCAGACCCTTTTTAGGCCTTTTCAGGCCTTTTCCGGCCCTTTTCAGATCCTTTTTAAGCCTTTTATGCCATTATGTGCTTTTTCAGGCCCTTTTCAGACCCTTTCTAGGCCTTTTTGTGCCTTTTCAGACCCTTTTTAGGCCTTTTTTTATGCCTTTACAGGCCCTTTTCAAGCCGTTTTTAGGCCTTTCAGGCACTGCTGCACCAGCAAATGTCGGTACAAAAGGTGTTAGGCAGGAATTTCATCTTCGAACTCGCGAATTTCACGCACCAAATCTCTCTTGTCACGAAATTTCAACCAAATCAGAACAAAATTGGGAACTTTATCAAAGAGACAAACAGACACTCAAAATTTAAATTCAGCCGAGTATTCGACCTCGCTCGCTTTGCTCGTTGGGCCGGTGTATTTCGGAATTCGAACAGTCAGACTATTTTGATTTTTTGGGGTTCTAACGTAATTTACAGGATAGTGTGAATGAATATGGATGATTAGTTGAACTTGTATAAAATGTGTGGGTGATAGTAAAAAAAAATACAGCATTTTGTAATTAAAAAAAAAAAAACTGTCCTGAGTTTCATTTCGAAAGCCTCGAGACTTCATAATAGTCGAGTTCTTGCGGAAATTTTATCATACTCCTGAAGTAAATAGGAGCCAACACAGCCGAGTGGTAAAGGTTTGGTCTCTCTCCCAAGAAAACGCGAAATCGAATCTCTTAACTGACCTAAAATCGGTGACAGGATAAGCTTAAAGGTTTTTGATGGAGTTATAGTAAAATTTGCACTTCACAAATGCGCCAGTAACATTAGTTGTTTTGGGAAATGTCTACCATGCCACTGACATGATTCTATTGAACTAAAGGTTGGAACAAAACTGAGCGTGCTTAGATCTGTGAATATATTTGAGCATTTGTTGGTGTTGATTTTTTGGGCGGAGATGTATTTTTCACTTGTTCGTATTGCATGGAGTGCACCTTGCATTTAAACATATTTCCTGCAGCCACACAGCGAAGCGCTTGTAGTGGTAAATCACTCCAGTTTGCAACTTCCTGTGTGGATTTGATCGATGATTTCCGTCTGGTTGATAAATGGCTTTTACATGGAGTGCAACGAAGCCTATCAACCGACAAGAGTGAAAAATAATAAGCTATTTGCGTTATTCTTGCTGGCTCAAGTATAAGTGAATGATATTTGAAAGACGAAAAAGGATTATCGGTTTCTCCTGAACTAATTTCACTTTCAGTTTAAATTTCATTAATGAACTTACACAAACCGTACACTTTCGCCCCCTTCCCCACGCCTCCGCCCAATCCCCTCTGCTTTTAGGAAGCGAATGCCCCCGAAAATGGCGCGTGATCATTCCGATTGTAACAACCTGGAATTTTCTAGCGAAATTGTCCGCCTCCGTTGGGAGAAAACCTTAGTAAGAAAAGGACGTTTATTCGCCGCTGCTCCATTTTTTTCCTCTGAAGAGTGAGTTTTCGTCATTTTCCATGACGTAAATGACGAATGAGCGGTTTTACGCGAAATTTGAATAAGGACTTAATTGAAGAACTTTAATTTTGCAGCTTATTCGTAATTTGTTTGTTACAAGCTGATGAACAGTTTAGAAGTTAAAGGGCAATTACATCCATTTTGACATGCATGCTTTACTTTTGGGTCACTTAACGCAATAACTAAACACAAGAACTGCGGTAAGAATACGTTACGTACGTCCGATACAACAATTTAATTATTGCATCACCAAAACACGATACGGAGACCGCCATTGTTGTGCTGGAACGCGCAGAAATTAATGCCGACAGATGTCACTCTTCGATTTCGACTTGCAGCCGATTGAGATAGCTCTATTGACTGTGAGAGCTCAAGCGTCCGACGGCCTTAGCTGGCCGATAGTTGTAGTGGCCAGCTAAGGCCGTCTGTAGCTCGAGCTCTCACAGCCAATGAGCTATCTCAATCGGCTGCGAGTCGAAATCGAAGAGTGACATCAGTCGGCATTAATTCGGCATAAACAAATCGGCACAAAGTCGGCATAAACAAATCCCTTACGACAGGTTGTGTTCCGAACCAGCTCAAAAAAGCAAAGGTTATTCCTCTCTATAAATCTGGTAATGTTAATGATTTTTGTAGCTATAGGCCCATTTCTTTGTTGCCTGTTTTTTCAAAAGTATTTGAAAAAGTTGTATATAAGCGTTTACATTTCTTTTTGGAAAAACACCATCTGTTGAGTGACAATCAATTTGGTTTTCGCAGGGGTAGATCTACAGTTCAAGCACTACACACTGTCGTTAATAAGGTTATCGAAAACATTGAACTAGGTAACTTTACCGTGTCTGTTTTTTTGGACTTATCCAAAGCCTTCGACACAGTAGACCACGATTTACTTTTAAAGAAGCTTTCCTCAATTGGTATCAGAGGTGTTACTTACAATTGGTTTAAAAGCTATCTAGTGGGCAGAACACAGTTTACTGATCTAAATGGAGTTCAGTCTCCACTGCTGGGAATTACTTGTGGAGTGCCACAAGGGTCCATCTTAGGCCCAATACTTTTCTTGGTGTACATTAATGATATTTTTTCTTGTAGCAATCAGTCGTTCGTGGTTGGCTTTGCAGATGATACCACATTAGAATATTCCGGAAAAGATTTGAATGTCCTTATCAGCCACGTTAACTTTGATCTTAAAAGATTTACCCACTTCTTTGATTCTAACAAATTGTCATTAAATGCAAAGAAAACTAAATACATGATAATGGGTTCGAGTCAAAAAATTGCGCATATTGATCAAAATGAGTCGCACGTCATCAAAATCTCGGACGTTGTACTCGAAAGAGTGAGAAATGTTCGTGTTTTAGGAATTGTCCTTGATGATATCCTTTCATGGACACCACAGATTAGCTATGTGTGCAGTAAAGTTGCCAGGGGATCTGCTATCCTGTCTAGAGTGAAAGGATTTGTTCCATCTAAATTATTAAGAATTCTATACTTTGCATTTGTCTATCCCTTAATTTTATACGGGATTACTGTTTGGGGTGCAGTTTCTAACTACAAGCTACAACGTATTCTTGTACTTCAAAAAAGAGCAGTAAGAAGTATTGCTAAGGCAACTTATGACTCCCACTCTTTGCCTCTGTTTAGGAAGTTCGAAATGATCAAGGTTGCTCAAATTTATCAATACAATGTTTGTCTTTATATGCACAGCCTTGTTTACGCTGCCAGCGAAACTCGGTCTTGCTTCAACAGACTTATCCGTGTGAAAACCTTCCACGATTGTCACGACCACAACACCCGTAATGGTGTTAAGCTCATCTTACCAAGGTGTAGAACTGACCATGCAAAACGCAATCTCACCTACTCGGCTGTAAAAAACTGGAACTGCCTCCCTCTAAGTATCAAGCAGGTGAAAAATACCAAAAAATTTGCGTTTACTTTAAAACAGTTTCTTACACATCTTAATGAATAGATGTATCTTCATGCTGGTCTCTTCTTAATATGTATTCATTCTTAAATTTGCTAATTGGGCGTTTCTTTCTGAATTGTAGGTTCTCCTATTCACTCATAGACAATTATAATGTGTGTTGATATATTTATATTGTTTTAATTTGTTTTGTTTCACCACGTTAAGCATTTACTTGTTGCAAATACTGTATCTAGGATCTCGTTGTCTGTTTTGTATTTTGTTACCATATTATGCTTTGACGTTTTGTATATATAATGGGTTCTTCCCTATAAAACAGGTTCGCAAGAACCTCGGGAAGTTTTCTCTTATGTTTTCACATAAAAATAAAATTCATTCATTCATTCGTCTCCGTGTCGTGTTTTGGTGATGCAGTAATTAAATTGTTATATCGGACGTACGTAACGTATTCTTACCGCAATTCTTGTGTTTAGGTCATTGTGTAAATGATCCAAAAGTAAAATATGCATGTCAAAATGGATGTATTTGCCCTTTAAGCCAAACACCGTCTGGGACGTTATTGTCTGCCGCCATATTGGATTTGTCACAAAACTTGAACCGGACTTTTCTGGAAGAAAATATAATTCTTCACAATCGGATTGTGTTCAATATAATCAATCCGCCCTAAACCAAAACTGGTGTTAAGAGGCGTCTCCAAGTTTCCAAAAAACATCGGCCTTTGAAAGTAGTGATACGATTCAACCAGGGAAAGGCTGCCAAGGTTAATGGTTATGGTTAACTAACGTATTTGCAAGGATGCTGAAGTGATCCTCCTCTTTCCAAGGTAGCCATAACGCTTACAAAAGATTAATCCAAATAGTCTTTACATATATATATGTATATATTTTTAGTTCATAGTGTTCCAGCAATAATTTGTCCAAATACCAATCTTGTATTTTGTATTTTCCTGCAGACAAGGGTTGAAGAGAAAGGAACTACTGCAGATAAAAATGATACGGTAGTTCATTAAATTCCAGAGGACAACAGCGGTTCCATTTGTGAAATTCTGATTACTCCCAATCCTAGAGAAACAGTACTCTTCCTAATTGACGTATTTGTTTTTTTTTCCTCTTTATTTTTTTAGTTGTTTTTATCGGACTTTTACAAGAGTTCAAAACGACAACAGCAACAACAGAAAAACAACAAACACACCGTTCAATATAAATACGAGTCTACTATAGAGCAGTGACACGACGTAGTATTATTGTATATAACTCTATTCTGGAGCCTTAATGGGTTAGCTGCAAGGGGCACTGCAGAGAGAAACAGAAGGGCGTCATACTGAAGCCGATGCTGTGAAGAGTGATTTCTTAGACCTAAAACGCGCGTTTTTTGTGGTTGGAGAAAACAACGTTGTTTTAAGCCTAAGAAATCCGCTCTTCCGT
>JAHWFP010009278.1:26820-90096 GCA_023313725.1 Lithobius niger
GTGCCGTTGTTTAACCCTCCATTTCAATCTAGTGCCCCTTGCAGCTATCTTCCTTGTAGATAATATGACGTCACATGACGCTCCTCTATTACCGATAAAATTCAGCTTACAAATACACGATTTTCTCCCACTGAACTTGTCATTTTTGTCATTTTTGTCATTTTGGTCATTTTGTCTGCCAACGTCGGAACAGTTTTCACCAACTAAGTTGTATGTGAATTTTATTCTTAAGCTACGTATTTCATACCATTTTGATGGGATTATTTTCTTTGCATTTACATTTCCAAATGAAAAATGTTAAATGGGCAGTGATAAAAAAAAAATTACATATTTGTTTTCCCAGACTGTAATTAGCAATATTCTGGTTTGGTATATTTAGCTTCATGACAATTTCCGCCATTTTTTTTGCAAGAATTAAGTTAATGTATGCTCATAGAATATCCAGCTTGTCACAAAAAGGAAAAATAAATGTTCAACCGTTTCAACCTCTTTCTTACAGAAGATGCACAGTGGTGAGCTAATTTCTTCTTTCTACCTTTCCAGACAGAAAGCCACTTGTTGCAATAATTTGAAAATGAAGACTTTTAATTTTGGCTTAATTAACTTATTTTTACCTACAGGCGGCCCTGTGGCAGAAAGCATGCGACACGCGATGTAGCCTACGGTGTACAAATTGTATGTTCCCCGCAGAAGAAGTTCGAGCTCAGACGAAATTTAATGCTGTTAAAAATACTGTTAACAGTATAGAGCAGTGACATTTGCCGCCATATTGGCACCAGTATGGGTTTTAGAGGGCATAACTACAAGGTGCACTACATAAGAATGGAGGGGAAAAACAACGGAAGAGGGGATTTCTTAGGCTTAAAATAACGTTGTTTTCTCCAACAACAAAAATAGCGCGTTTTAGGTCTAAGAAATCACTCTTCACAGCATCGGCTTCAGTATGACGCCCTTCTGTTTCTCTCTGAAGTGCCCCTTGCAGCTAACCCATTACGGCTCCAGCATAGAGTTATACACAATAATACTACGTCGTGTCACTGCTCTATAGGGTAGTGACATGACGTAGTATTATTGTATATAACTCTATGGTGGAGCCAGTAACTGGGTTAGTTGCAAGGGGCACTGGAGGGCGAAAAGCAGGGCGTCTTACTGAAGACAATGCTGTTAAGAGTGGATTTCTTAGGCCTATAACGCGCGATTTTTTTCGATTTGTTGGCAGTTGCTGACATTTTTAAGCAAGGGGAATCTTTTCTTTCCCGATTACAGCCTCGCAGCATAAGGGATTGGAGAAAACAACGTTTTAAGCCTATGAAATCCACTCTCAAAGCACTGCCTTGACTAGAAGTGCCGATGTTTAACCCTCCATTTCAATCTAGTGCCCCTTGCAGCTATCTCTCTTATAGCCAATATGACGTCACATGACGCTGATGTATAGTACGGACGGAGAGCAGGAAAGGCAAGCATCAACACCAACGTGAAAACCAATTTTGTCTTCATCCTGAGGGGGTTTCTTGGCCTCTAGCCAACTTAAGTGAAGGGGATTTTCTTTAATTTCGTCGAATTGGTAAACCCTGTCCAGCAAATTACACCGAATACGGAAAAGCGTAGCCTATACTATAATAACAGCATCCAGCAAGCGTAGTTTTTATTGTAGGCATAAAATCAGCGAGAAATACTGCTACGGGCCTGGCTGGTATTATTATATTAGTGCATGTGTGCAGGCCTTTGCAACGCGGGTTTTGTAACATTCAGTCAAACACCGGTAAATGTTGCGAACGCAAATAATTTTCCTGGGAAGCGCTAAAAACAGGGCTGCAACACTGTGATCGGAATGAGTTGGTTGCGTAATTAAAGTGCTAAATTAAAGTTCTAAATAAAAATGCTAAATTAAAATTCTAATTTGAAGTGCTGGCTGTCCATTTATTGTAAAAATATCAACAAAATAGTTATTACTCATTTCACTAACGCACGTGCTTCCACGGGTCGTGCTGTCCCCAAGATAATATTTACTTAAACATTATACCAAGTTTTTTTTGGGGGGGGGGGGGGGGGAGGCGGAAAATGGAAACCTAGAAACCAATTTGCAAAATTTGACCAACTTAGTGTTAAAAAACCCGGTTGTCAGAGCTGACAGTGCCTTCAAATTCAGACAACAATTATTTTCCTGGGATGCCCTAAGAACAGGGAGAAGATACGTCCAGGAATCTCAGCGCACCGTGCAGCATGCACGGGTCCCGCCATGCAGTGATGTTAATAAAACATCGTGTGTTCGACGTGTTCTTTAAGCCCACTTTTGTGATTTCCTGTTACAAACTATGGTACTCTAAAAAGACTTATTTGTCTGGCTGTCACAATGTCTAAGCTGTAAAAGTAGATTTAGCCACCAGAATTTACGTTCTAGATACCATTCATCCGGCTTTTTTTTTTTTACTTTACTATATTTTAGGGACCGGTAATTATTTATGGCCGGGGCGGGGGGGAGGAAATGAAAATGTGATCACCAAATTTTCGATGATTTCCCCCCCCCCCTCCCTCGAAACCCTAAAAAAATCGTGACTCAAGGTCCAAAAATAATGTGAACCCTCACCCAAAAAATGCCCGTTTCGTATACCTACTGAAACTGTCTGCAGATGGTTTCCTGTAGCCAAGATTAGTGCTGTAGCCAAATTAAGTAAGTAGCTCTCCACACCGAAAGTTATACATTAGTTGTAAGGAAACTCGTCTCGTTTTTAGCGAAAAGACACATTGGGTTAAAAAAGATTCTATAAAATGTTCGTTACATCCATCTCTTTTGTCGAGATTCATACAATAAGTATGATGAACACACTGTTTGCTTGTATGCCCACAGTTGTAACATAGTCAGCACCTGAAAGTCAAAAGAACCCAAGAAACCAGGTAGGTCCCAAGGCTTTTGTAAAAAGTTCTTTGTAAAGACTATACTTGCAATGTTGGTACTTCAAATAGATTCAAAACCTTGTAAATACTCATATCATGGGGGATCTGGGGGGGCTTGCTTGCTTGCCTCCAGAAGCTGAGGCGTTGTTTTTAGAAATTTTGACTGCTGAAAGTGACATTTTAGAGGTCCAAAAATGACATTCTTCTAGTTTGGTCAGTATGTTTTTGACCTCTCCTCTCTTGACGGGACTTGAAAAATGTACGAACCCCCCCCTTGAGAGTCCAAAAAATGTATGACCCCCCGCCCCAATTTCCTTTGTTCGCCCCTCCCTTCCACCCCCGGTTAATTACGTTAAAGGGCAATTACATCCATTTTTACATGGATGTTTGACTTTTGGATCACTTACACAATAACTAAACACAAGAAATGCGGTAAGAATACGTTACGTATACGTCCGATATAACAATTTAATTACTGCATCACCAAAACACGACACGGCGATCGCCATTGTTTTGCTGGAATGCTCAGAAATTAATGCCGACAGATGTCACTTTTCGATTTCGACTCGCAGCCGATTGAGATAGCTGTATTGACTGTGAGGAGCTCAAGCGTCTGACGGCCTTAGCTGGCCACCACAATACTGGACAGCTAAGGCCGTCAGACGCTTGAGCTCCTCACAGTCAATACAGCTATCTCAATCGGCTGCGAGTCGAATTCGAAGGGATCCGTCTGTCGGCATTAATTTCTACGCGTTCCAGCAAAACAATGGCGACCTCCGTGTCGTGTTTTGGTGATGCAGTAATTAAATTGTTATATCGGACGTACGTAACTTATTCTTACCGCAATTCTTGTGTTTAGTTATTGTGTAAGTGATCGAAAAGTCAAACATGCATGTCAAAATGGATGTAATTGGCCTTTAACTTTACTCGCTCACAGGGTACCCAACTCAAGATGGGCATAGTGCCGGCCGCGCAAAAGCAATATTTTCTGCCAATATTTTCTGCCAATGTATAGATTTGGAGGGGGGGGGGGGGGCATTGAGGCTTAATGTAGATCGTACTCCAGAAACAATACGAGGTAGAAGACATAATAATTACCACCATGCAACTGCAGACCCAATTTTAAATGAACCGCAACTGTTGGAAACTAGTTTGTATTGCGTTGTTGGTGAAAAATACTCGCAGCGTTGATGCTACTGTTCATCGTCTAACCGCAGCCGCAGAAAACTTGTGGTTTTAGTCTACTGTACAGCCAAAAAGGCTGAGAAGACTATTACAGTGACTTTGTCCGTCGCTTTTTTTAAACTTCAGAACGCAACCAGATAGAGACAAACGGTTCTTACCATTAGATACAGCGACCAAAAAATTTGTTTTAAAACACGCCAAATTAAAACATGGTTGCTTCCTGACAGCTAATAGTCTTTTTCTCGACGTAACTCAATGAAATAAATCAATTGATCGTCGCATTTAACCACTACAGGAAAACGTACAACCGTAAAGCCAAAGGATTTCGTTAACGACACGATTGTTCACTTAAACAGTCTCGACGCCGTGTTGCATGGATGAATAGGCCTACTCTCGAACCAAATTAATTCTCCCGGCTGCTACTTACTAAATTAAAACAGTAGATAAAAATTAGACCTAAAAGCTGAAAATTAGACCTTAAATCATGTTGCCATGGCAACGTCAAATTTCCGCACCGTGTTGCAAGCTGGCAATTATGCCTAAAATCTAAAACTAGGCCTAAAAGCTAACACAGTTTTAACCGCCAATTGTGATGGTTACTGCTTTTAGATTACACAATAGCGAGCACTGCTACAGTGCGCGATAGAGGTGTGCGCCTCAACATTTTCGAAATTGGCGTTAGAGTACAAAAGATCGGTTGCGACTATAGGTAGTCACTGTAGTCGCTTGTTTAAAATCGCTTCATATATACCGGAATTCTAGTTTTCTAAAAAAATCGCCAAGTAAATATTCGGGAATACAAATTAGGCCTAACTGCGCAAATGTAGGACTGATCCAGTGGCGTAACTAGACACCGTGAAATCGTATTCTTGAAACCGAATAAAATCGAAATGGTTGTCTAAAACAAACTCGCATCGTGTCACCCGGGACTGCAGCGAAAGTCAACTACCGGGAAAGACGGAAGAATGTTTATTTGTCTTTTTTTTACTGTAGATTTTCTCTTCGTTTATGTACTGACTGAGCGACAGGGACATTTCCAGGGTCCCCTTACCAGTCATGAACCAAATCAGCCTCCTATGACAACGCTCAAGGCGTTCAAAGTTCTTACAGTAACTGAATTTCCTAATTGGAAAAAAAAATCGAGTTCAATTAAGGATTACGGGGTAAACAGACATTTCTTTTTTAAATATTTTGTTGTCTGTTTCTTGGACAATTTTGAAATCAGCCACCCAATATCCTGTCCGAGACGAAGAAATCCGAATCCTGTCTCCAATTAATTGCATCTCATCTTACGGCCAGCTTATACTGACTTATGTCTCTCTAGGGTCAAGATGGGTGACATTATTATTTGTTATGAAACGGGAGAGTGTGGCATATTGCCGGGCCACAGAATCCTCACCCCAGGAGATGGCAATTTATAGGCATCGGAGCGCTCTTCAGACTTTGGGGGTGTCGTTTTTCAATGGACTGTTATAAACTTTGATTAGCTTTCGTTCATTATTATTGATTCTACCCGGAAATACCTTCCCATTCAACTCTTAGACCGTTAAATTAATTGGTCGTCTTACTACACCATCAGTGGCGTGATGGCTTCATTTTCCATATGGGGGGGGGGGCGCAAGGGAGCAGCTCGGAAATGGCGAACCACTCGAGAAAAATGTCGCCTCTACCCCCAACATTTTCCACCGAATTTGCTAAAACAAAACCTCACCGATAAAAATTACTAATTTCATTCTAACAGTATAATCGGATGTGAACAGTTATGTCCCTTATCAACTGTACTGTGATACTGTGAACGAATAGCAATATACAGTAACGCAGAATTTTTGGGTTTCTTCTTGATTGAAGTCGCACTGGTAGTAATGCCCCTTCGAACGAAATGGCACCCACTCCAGAGAAATCAGCACCCTCTCCCGCTGCGGTGCAGTTAATGCCCAGTTAACTGGACATCGCAGTTAATAAGTTATTGCAGCTACTATCCAGACATCGCAATTAATATCCAGTTAATTTTTCGATTACGTTATCCCTACACGTAAGGAAATAGCAGTAGCATGTTGGCCTAAGAACTACAGGATGGCATGGCACAGCACCTTGTGTCGTTAGGCCTATATTTGTGTGATTAGGCCTACATATTATGGCCATGCGGCCAATTGCGCAACTATTTTCAGGGATAACCGAAGTTATTTAAAAAAATACGCTGCGTAGGCTTAACCTACTGAATAGGTGTGAAAAATATAATCCGTTCTGCAGCGATCACACGCATGCGTCGGTAAAATAATAAGAATTGGCTGCGTTGAATCAACTGGCCCGGAGCCCGGAAACGAAACCCACAGCTTCTCTCCCAAAAAGACCTTGTGACAACTACGGACACTCCGACATCCTACTGGCCTGTAGGCATTTATAAAGTCCTGGTTTGTGTGATTGTCTACAGTCGTGTAATCCTTTACTGTCCATGCTAAAATGGGTGCATTTTTAGTTTTCTGTAGAGCGAAAGCTGGAAAGACGACTTTGTCCGTCCGTCCGTCGTCTTTTTCAACTCCGCAACGGCACCAGCTATAGATACAAACGGTTTTTCACCATTTGATTCATGGTCCAAATATTCGTTAAAATAAAATAAAAAATAAAAAAAACCGGAAGTCTGAAGCGGAAGTGGCCCGAAAGTGACTGGCAGTGTACAGAAGACTGGTTGCGGCTATAGGTAGTCGCTGCTCCCGCTTTTTTGAGGCCATCACACGATTCGAGCCGGTGTATGGTTTGAGACGCCGACAACTGGGATGTGTTTGTTTGCTCGCCTTGCTCGGGGGTTCCCCTTACAATGCTCGCGTTGCGCGTTGCGTTTTTGTCCGTTCCACTGTAACAGGCACGGTGTAGGAACGGGATTATCGGTGGCAATAAGATAAAGAATTCCTCGTGACGAAACGCCCAGTCGTTGATGTTTTCGTTACAAGCCGCTTCTAGCTGCGATCGTACAAGGCGAGGCCGGCGCATAAATTCGCCCTTACTGGCGACACAAAGACGCAGCAAAGCGATACGCAGGCATCCTTTGAGCACCCGCGTCACAGAAATTCAACCGACAAACAGTCAGTCTTTTATTTGGTCTATTTCAATAATCTTCCCATCTCCACACGAAGCCGGCCAGACAAAATAGTACGACAATGCGCGCTTCATACGCCAAAGGGAAGACCTAGTTTGTTTTATGGGCAGCCGACTTGGTCAATCAGCACGTCGTGATTGTATCAACATAAGCACGTGAACGGGAGCAAGAGAAGCAATAAGCTGGACGAATATTGACCTAACCCACTTAGCTTGAGTCTTTGCCAAAACTGATACCTTCGCGCGCGCGCAATTGGGAAGCGAGAGACAGGCGCGCTGGCAACATGTGCGCGAAGCTGTTAGCGATAATGCGCTAAGGAATTGCAGGGTTAGGTGGGCAACCAGTCAACTCAGAACGCACTCATTCCGCAGACGTTAAACTGAAGAGACTGAAAATTGTGCCTGAAAGGAATTTCTCAAATAACACAGTTGAACGAGTTGAGTTTATTGAGAGAATCCGATCTGGGATTTTTTGTTCTACGCAAAATTAGAGAAACAATGCAAAAGGACAAATGACTCTCTGTTACCCATGCTGGGCCAGTAGCATACGTGTGCTGTTTTCCGTAAAAGTAAAAACCGCCACCGAACTAATTAGGAACTAAATCAAATTATAGGCGAATCTAGATATATAATACAGAGCAGGCGGCCAAGTCACCGACCACGCCATTCCGTCGTACAATCAAGTACCCCACCCTGTAGTGCCATCTGTTGACGGGATTCGCCTTCAAATTCGGGTTGGGACACTTTTCCAACATCTTCGAACAGATGGCGCCACTTACCGAACCTGCCATGTCGCCGTCTATTGACGGCCTTTGACTACAAGTTCGGGTTATAACACTTTTTCCAAAGTCTTCGAAGAGATGGCGCCACTTACCAGACCTGCCGCACCGTGTTTGGGTTCGTTTTTTGGTATTGTTGTAGTACCAAAGCAGCCAACAAAGTTTTAGTCGCGTGGACTGTGCCATTGTCGGCGTTTGAGCTAAATAAACAAAACAACCCGTGTCTACTAAACCAGAACTTTAAACCAAACGACGATTGGTTCTTAATTTCGATTGTCAGCCTGATACGATGGAAAGGCGCATTTATTTCCTAAATAATACTTCCAGAAAGGAGTTGAATTGTTTTTAAGTGGGCGGCAACAATCGTTGCTTGCAACAATGTCCCCATGCACGGTACCGATGTGAATTGTTTCAAAGGATTAACTTAAACAGGGTTACATGCTTACTGAATACTGGATTTCTAAGTGATAAGAGTTTCTTTAGCCTTCAGTCAAACACACGCATGCGACTTTTCCAATGCTGCACCACAGGGAGAATGTCGCGGGGCGACGTTTTCGGGGAGGGAGAGGCGGCGAAGTGTGTGTGTGTGTGTGTGTGGGGGGGGGGGGGGGTCCGTATGCGTATCCAGGAGTGTGTGGGGGGGGTAGGGTACATGTGATATATTTTGATAAATTTAAAACCAAAGACCGAACACTTGAGGTGCCGGAGGGACGCGGAGCGGTATTCAGAACCCACACTATGAGAGTGCAGGAAGGGGGGGTGCAATGGGGTGCGTCGTGGGGGGGGGGGGGGGGGAGGGACGTGCGGGCGGGGGGGGGGGGTGTAGCATGCGCACGGACACAACTAGTCTTTTTAATACCTGCATCATTAAAAAACATACGGATGCCTACGTGCCTCCTTGAAGACACCAACGAAAAAAAAATTATGAAAAATAATTAAACTTCGAATTAGGCCTATTTTCTTCGATGTGTCTGCAACTTTAGTCTTCTGTACAGCCTGGGATGAGTATAGCAACAAGTTTGCCCGTCCCTCCATCCGCCCGTCTTTTTTTCCTGTGGTAGTCAGGTGGACTTCAAAACCATCACGGCAAATGAAAACATCGTTGCTCCATTTAGTTAATAGGCTTTCTCCACGTATAGTATTTGATCGTCGCACTTAACTACTACAGGAGGACACGCGGCCGTAAAAAACGAGGATTTCGTTAACGACACACATTAGTTTCATCAGCAAACTCTCGATACCGTGTTGCATGAATGAATAAGCATATTCTCGAACCCAATTCTCCGTTAGCTGCTACTTGCAAAATTAAACCGGCACGTAAAAATTAGGCCTAAAAGTTTACAATTACGTCTAATATCTAAAATTAGGCCTAAAAGCTTACAATTACGTCTAAAATCTAAAATTAGGCCTAAAAGCTTACAATTACGTCTAAAATCTAAAATTAGGCCTAAAAGCTTACACTTACGTCTAAAATCTAAAATTAGGCCTAAAAGCTGCAATTGTGATGGCCTTTACCTGCAATTGTGATGATTGCTACTTATAGTTTATATAATAGAGTTCGCTGTTGCTGGGTGGGATGGAAGTGTGCGCCTCAACATTTTCGTTGAAAAAGTGGCGGAAGTGTTCAGAAGACCGGTTGCAAATAGCTAGTCGCTGCAGCCGCTCGCTTGTGTTTACCATCAAATACTCTGAAATCTGTTTCCTGATGTCAGAGTTCGATTAGATAGTTTCTGTTCAGGGAGATTGCAAACTAGGTTGCAAAAAAAAAAATAACCTTAGAACGACGACGTATTTTTTATTATAACCTACACGACATAATTACAGATCTCAAACTTGATTGATGTCAATTGAGTGAACGCATACCTGTATAGGTTTTAAAAGGTTATCCAACATTCGTATTTCTGAAGCGCGGAGGTGCGCGGATTGAGCGAGCAGAGCGAACGATTTCCACGTGTAGTAAACCTTTTCAACTTAAAACAAATCCTTTTTTACTGGCAGACATTCTGCGGAATGTGACGAACGAATTGTGAGCAACGAATGAAATTAGGTATTTTTTTTTTAATTAATTTCTTTGAGCCTTAAGTCAGCCGAAGCAATTGAATGCTTGTATGGCTGAACCGGCTAAATTTTTGAACACTACCAGCCTTTTTTTGAGAAGAAGAAATATCTGGTAAAGGGAGGAGCTAACGCGGGGATTCGGACCGGGAAACCTCCGATCTTCGTAGGGAGCGAAAGATGTCCAGAATTGGCCAGAATAGTTCCCATAGCCGCTGAAGGAGCATGATAGTCTCTCACGCTTTCCTGGCAGGCAGTCCTGGTGGGGACTTTGCCAAGATCCCCTTTCCAGGGGTTCGGCCAGATCCTCAAACCTCCAGTAACCAGGCTGAGCTTCTCACCGCTCAGCCACGATGAGTTAATTCGCAATAATCTGTATATCAATTTTGCGATGCTCTGTGGAAGGAAAGCCCTGTGCCATTCCAAATCTACTTATACGAGAACACAAAAATGTACACACAAATTATAGCTCTTACACTTGTATTGTACTGATAGTGGTTTGAATGAACTTGGAATTAAAACATTTTCAACCGTAAAACAAATTATATTAGGAAACAAAAACGAACTCGTTTTTAATATCCACAAAATTTAGGAATCGCTCGCAAAGCATGAAAGTTACTTAAGCAGTATATGAGGGAAAACTAGAAATCAGTGGGAGTCATGGGGGGGGGGGAGGATCATACTTGGGTAACAACCTCATCCACAGATAAAAATATAGTTGAGGTGGTAAAACAAAAGTTTGGCCTGTAATAATATTGTAAGGATTGTGACTACTCCGTTGCTTGGTTACAATGTTACAGTTAGTTACAGTAGGGGGCAGTCACAGTCACCCCGTAACATCACAGAAGGGTTACTAGCGTCCCGCTTGACAAGAACCGCAGTAACACAGACAAGATGGCGCTGGCAATCGTAGTTTAAGCCGGCCCACATTGAAGTTCCAAGATACCGAGAAATAAACAGAGCGCTGTCGCAAACGACCTGAACAATTCGTGGTATATTTAAAACCCGTATTAGGGTAAATGTTAACTAATACAGTTTATTTATCTTCATGAAATTAGCTTACCCCAGCGTCGTTTGCCAGCCATTTTTAAGCTGCGTCAACATACAGTGGCTGACAGTTGTTGTTTGACGCGCATCCAGCAGTAGCCTAGCGCCTGACGGAGAGCGGGAGAATTTTGCTAGATAAATCCCATCGGAAATTCCTAGGGGACCATTCAAAAACCACGTGGCCGTTTTTAAAGCAATTTTACCCCCCCCCCCTTGCCCGGGGGGGGGGATCTGGGGCAGAGGTTGGACGCCCCCCCCCCCCCCAAAAAAAAAAACACGTGGCTCATAGCCACACACCCCTTCTCCTTGTATTTACAAAAAATTAAACCTTAATGTGTTTTCGACAAATGCGGTACCACTAATTTCATAAAATTTGTGTTTGCGTCGTACCAAATTTGGTGAATTGATATTGTTCGACATGAAAAACCCAACAAAGTACCTCCATACTCCACTTTCGCTTTTAACAAACGCAGCTGTTTGATTCATCGTGTGAAATATTTTCAACATATTTTTTGGCGATCAGCAACGGCCGCTAGAACTAACTTTATCCGAGATTTGTAACTGAGACAAAAAGCAGAAAATTGTAACCTAATACGTTCATTAACATTAAAGACTGAAAGCCATAGCCTCAACAAGACTTAAATAAATGCAGATGCAAACCTACTTACGTTGCCTTTTGGACTTATATTTCAGACTGCCTGAGCAGGGAATCGAACCCATGACCTTTGAAACCAAAGGCCGAGGTCCTACTGCTGAGCCATACTAACTAACACGGTAGGTTCGATTCTCCGCTCAGGCAGTCTGACGTATAAGTCCAAAAGGAAACGTAAATAGGTTTGTATGTGTATTTATTTAACGTCATTAATACGTAGTCCGTCACTGCATTGAATTGTCCCAGTGAAGAACTCGACATTTTTAGCCGTACACTATTTAAATAAATTTAGTACGTGTGAGGGAAACTCAGTCTTACGTTGTTGAAGATTTCTACAAGCCGCGGTATCTTTCACCACTATGCGGGAAATTCAGTTTGGTTGACTAGGGCCGAGACGTTAAGGTCGATATAGGACAATATAAAAACAATGTAAGGCTGACTGAGATGCTATGCGTAGAGCTTCTTTTATGGTAAATCGCCAATCCATTGGAGATATGGGCTTTCACTTCAATGCAGTAACCACGTGGTTTACTTGGAAACCCCTCCCCCCCCCCCAATTGTGGTTACTTGTGGCCGAAAGCCGACCTCCCCCCCCATTCCCTGGCCGACCACGTGGTTTTTGAATGGCCCCTAGGTTCTTTTACATGCCACAATCGACATGAGCACGAGACGTCACAGGACCCTTCTCTTCCCGAAAATGCCAGGGGTGGCTGAGGTCGGACTCGAACTGGACCTCTGGCACATGAGACGGTCATGCTAACCATCAGGCCACCTCGGCCCGTGCAGTGGCTCATAGCGACACACAACAACGTTTTTTCTACACACACGAAACTTTTATGAAACCGACACAAGATGGCCACTGGGGAGCAATGAGTATATTGCTCAAAAGTTACAGCATTGCAGTCAAGCGAAGAGGAAAAACAGTTTCTAAAAAGGCATCGGTGCTTGCTTGAGGTCCTGCGCTCTTTATTTTCGCGTAAGCGAAACGCTCGGCACTTATTCGAGGCCCAACGTTTAATAGAGGAACTACACAAATAGCGCTTGAAGCGGACGTATGAACAATGTCCAAATAAGCTCCGTATCTTTTTCACTGGTATATGACACAAACGAAGCCACGCAGCGTATCTTGAGTCCTGCAGGTATTTTATGAGCGGCTACGTCTTCCTGGAGGATATCAACAAGGAACTCTGCTACCAAAAACATACAATCGATTATCTGTGTTCGTGTTGGGGCGAACTCAAGATAGGCCCGGACACTATAGTCACGTTTGAAAATCCGTATGCAAAGCTATCTGCTCATGTTGGGCGGATAAATTTAAACGGGATAAAATTATGAAAGAAACTTTTGTTCGGTATGTATAGGTTGGAGTTATTGCATTTTTCATAATACTATCACATTCTCTTTTGAGCTGTGCGCGTGAATAGTTTTCAATACATAAATATATACATAAATCCATAACCAACGAACGCGATACCTATACTGGATTAAATTGGGGGCGAAACCAAGCTTCGACTTATAAATAAATAAATAAATAATATATCAAAACCAACAAAGTGAAATAAACAAAAGATTGGAGTTTGGAAATGATCTACGTAATGTTTCTTCCCTCGTGGCTGTTTTGTATGTTTATTTTTCATTCAGTGGGTTTTTTTTGGAACGACCGTATATATACACAAACAAATGGCAACGTTGCCATGCCAATGTTAGGCTTAAAACGGAAATGAGAGGCTTAAAATGCGGCATGCGTAAAGATGACGTCATTGTTTACTGAAGATTTACGGCAATATAAATAGCGAAATAAAATAAGATCAAATAATTAAAAAAAAAAAAAAACTCAACTTGGCTTCCGGGACTTGACAAATGTAAGGTTTTTAATCACATAAGTCCGTTCTGAGGTAAACGCGTGGAAAGATTCTGTTGAAATTATTACCGTACCTTCCGTAGTGACAAAAACTAAGGCATAGAGTTCTTATTTGGGTTACATTTTCATTGTACACTAGGTTAAGGGGCTGTATGGTTGGAGTGAGTTACCAGTCCACTGGAAGTCGCTATACAAAAACTTAAGCTTGTATTTGTGTGATTAGGCTTACATAATACTATATGTGTAATTAGGCCTATATTGCTGTGAATAGGCCATATATTTGCGTATTTAGGCCTATACAGGGACGGTTCTATTCAAGGACGACGCTAGAATCACTTTACTGGGGAGGCGGCAGTGGCGCAGCAATTTTAGCCAATTTTAGAATGGATCTGTACCGTTTAACGAATGGGATCGGTAGATAAAATACAGATAGATCGGTAATAAACCAAATTGAAGATATTTTCACTTTTCGTCGACCGATTATGATGTTTGAATACACTATTTTAAAGGTTTCAGGAGTGCTGCCGGGAGCGCCAGCTTTTTTCACATTTTTTCGCATTCCCACTTTTTATTTTTTTTTCTCATTGCTCACATACACCATTTTCATTTTTTCACATTTTTCACATACCTGATTTTTATTTTTTCACATTTTCCTCTTATACCTACTTTCATTTTTGTATCACTATCTCTTCGTTTTCATCTGTCACTAGTTTCACATTTTTTTAACAAACATATTTCTTTTCGTGTAACCATTGTAATTTTTTTGTAATTTCACTCAAGAGAGCGAAAGCGACTCCGCTCGTGACCCAACCCATTTTTTTTTTTGGAGGGGGGGGGGGGTGTTTTAACCACAAGGCGTGACTACGCAAATCCGGGCCCAAAATCAGGGCGAATAATTTGGTTGTTTTCTACTTCGTTTGTGCGTTTTGCCTTTTTTTTCACACCAACACTCGTATTTTTCACATTTTTTACATATTATTTTACCATTGGCAAATTTTCACATTTTTCACATTTTTTCACATTTTTCACATATTATTTAGCCATTGGCAAATTTTCACATTTTTTCGCATTTTTCATAATTTATTTTACCATTGGCAATTTTTCACATTTTTTCACATTATTCATATTTTATTTTACCATTGGCAAATTTTCACATTTTTCACATTTTTTCACAACGGCAGCACCCCTGGGGTTTCTTCACCAACTTTACGATGGTCCAAATTCCGAGCAGCTGTCTCTTATAGTTTAGAAATTACAAGGCAAAGTGTAAAATTTCACTGGGGTTTTGTGTTTTAAAATGCATTTAGTATATGCAATATTATTTTAAACCAATATTTAAAAAATAATTATGCACCTTTAAGCCCACACTTTATTTATATGGAATGCTTTCAAAAGCAATCTTTTTATAAAGACATAGTCAGTATTCACTGAATGATATCACTACTTTCAAAGGCCGTCTTTTTTTGGCCAAACAGCCAAACAGCAAAGAAAGCGGAGCCCGCGCCGTTATGTCGACAGTGGAAGTGACGACTACCCTATTTTGCATTAGCGATCTTCAGGTACCTAAACAAGCCAAACCGCGGTCAGGTATGCCAAGTATATCCTGGAGGGGACACGTTGATTAGAGTATCCCCAATGGAATTCCTGTCGTTTTCTAGCAGTGAATTAATTAATCATCAGCTTAATCTTACCGCTATTGCTCTATAGTTTGTTCCACATTATGTTTTCAGAAAACTGACTGGATGACGACTCGTTTCCTTGCACTTAGAGAGCAAAAACATGTGGATATCACATTTGTACACTCAACAAAATTACTGTTAGAGTTTACGAAAGGGATGTTTACGGATTTTTTGCACTCGTAGTGGAAGAAAACGTGGCGTCATATAGTCAGTTTTCTGAAAACATAATGTGGAACAAAGTATAGTGGAGGTAAAAACATTAGCAAAGCGTTTTTTGGAATTGTCGCAATTTTCGGCAAGTTAAATCTTTTCTTTCTCGATTTACACCCTTAGCATATGTTTTGCACCATATATATAAGGGAATGGATGAAACAGAGGCCTTACAAAACCGCTCTCACAGCATAGCATGACTAAAGGTGCCCTTGATTTTATTTTTACGTTCAATGACCCTATATTGCAGCTAGCTCAATGACCAGCTCCATCTAATCACAGAAACATAGGCCTACCGCAGAAATATAGTTCTAATCACAGTGACAGAAGTATAGGTCTAATCAAGAAACATAGGCCTATCACAGAACTATAGTTCTAATCACAGTGACAGAAGTATAGGTATAATCAAGAAACATAGGCCTATCACAGAACTATAGTTCTAATCACAGTGACAGAAGTATAGGTCTAATCAAGAAACATAGGCCTATCACAGAACTATAGTTCTAATCACAGTGACAGAAGTATAGGTCTAATCAAGAAACATAGGCCTATCACAGAACTATAGTTCTAATCACAGTGACAGAAGTATAGGTATAATCAAGAAACATAGGCCTATCACAGAAATACAGTTTTAATCAAAAAAATACAGGTCTAATCGCAGAAACATCGGCATATCTCAGAAATAGAGGTCTATCACAGAAATATAGTTCTAATCACAGAATTATAGGGCTAATCACAGAAATGTAGGCCAAATCTCAAAAATGTAGCCCTATCAAAAAAATGTAAGGCCTAGTCGCTCAAATTATACAGGCCTATATTGTTAGCCTATCTAGAATCGTGCCCACACTACTGTACTCCTAGTGTGGGAAAAATAGTTCCTATATGAAAGTAACTTTCCTTCCTTTCCTTGTCGTACAACCGCCGTAGACTGAGGTATCAATCCGCTCAATGCGACGGCGTTAGAAGGAATCATTCGCAAGGCCGATTGGGCTAAAGGCGCATTTGCGCAACGAGACCTTCTCGCTCGCTCGCTATTTGCTTGGCAACCGTTATTTATTTACGATTAATTTCTCGTTTCTGTTAAATGAATGGTGGTAGGCAACAAAGTAAATGTATTATAAATAGCAACACGAATAAAGAACAAAGTGCAACAGTCATTTTAAACATTGGTACAACATTGTTGCCATTTCACGCTGTTTCCAAAATTTGCTATTCCTGCTGAAAAAAACAGCTTCTAGCAGTGATCAAACGTCGGTAGAATAAATAGCTTCTATAGCAGAGAGAATTCAAAATCCAACACGGCGCCCATTTCGTGGCTATCGAATCGAAGACAGACCATCGAATGCCGGCATACAAAAAAAAAAAACAGTCCGTCGTCTTGCACTGCAGTAAAAGTTATTTTCTTGTCGTCATAAATCGACGCTCAAACGTTGCAAGCGTCGTACGCCGTGTCACGAGGCACGAGGAGAAGATTTGCGTCTGCGTCGTTGCCATGGTTACTAATACGCATAGACGGCACGAAAGCCGCATACTCCGGTAAAGGCGAGAAGCAGCCATCAGATTTAGTATTGATCAAGTAAAAGCTAGTGAGCGAGAAAACCGTCGTTGCGTAAACGAGCCCTAAGAATCGCATTCGGCCGTGGGGTGATCGTAAAAGCGTCGCATGAGTACAACCATAAATTGAAAGTTAAGTAGCTGTATTACATCTTACTTCTTCCAAGCATATTCGGGGCGCTGGCGGTAGTTCGGGGCGCGAAGCAGCACAGAGGAAAAGCAATACGAAAGGTATTAGTGTAGCCGCAACTATACCGTCACGGCGCCGCGTAGGCCTGGAAGAGGTAAGATGAAACATGTACTTAACTTTTAATCTGTCGTATAGCGTATCTTTTTTTGTCCTTACATAGGATAAAAGAATACATAGGTGGTGCCACTCTTCCTCTGACAACGGTAAACATTTGGACGAAACTAGTACCTGCTTTCAGCGAATTACCGCCAGAGGGCGCTGTCATCAAGCAACAGGAAGCGCAAAGCATCATGGGGATCAAAGCTATTTAGCGTCACTAAAACAAATTGTATTCGATAAGAACACAAAATTAATCGCTTAAAATATATCATAATGCAGATTAGGACATTAAAATAATTTCAAGGAAGATCAGAACTGGCTGATCAAGTTTTATTTTACACTCAGTTTTAAACCGGGTTGTCGTTACGAGTGGAGCTAAGTATAACACATGGTATTGTGTTCCGGGCACGTCCGAGAAGCGTGCTCATTGGCCGTTCAGGCTGAAGTTTCTTCCGTGGTTTACGTTTATTGTATATAGTATATAGTATATAGTTTGAGTCGAATACAGAATAAGTTCTTTAACTTCGGATGTTGCCCACGCACGATTATTTCGTCTATTTCCGCGCGTATTGTCAATATTATCATGGTTACCGTGGCAACGATACCGCCATTTTTTATTTCTAGTTTCGCCTCCTACCACAACCTGACAAGTGCTGCTTTCTGGTGGCGTTGGTGCGAAGCAGGTATTATTTTATAACACGTTTGCAGATAGGCGTCACTATACCTGCTAATCTACCGTGCCGTTAACATTTTAAAATGGATTTGTAAAATGGATTTAAAACGGATTTGACTGTTGTCCATCCCTTAATTTCACATAATTTTAAAGTATGTAACATAAAATGAGCACTTGATCGTACAATGTTCCGTGCAGTTGTTTTAAGAACTCCGTGCGAACAGGCCAGCACACGACCATTCCCTTAATCAAATTGGCAGGCTATACATGATGCCATTAGAAATGGATTTTGTGGAAGCACGTTTCGCCTGGATTATTACATTTTGTTTATTCACTAGACTTGTAAAGAGTAATCTGCTCGCGAGAGCAGAAAAATAATTCGCCAATTTCAATTATTTGGCAACTGGAGATTCCGTTTGCAACATTATTAAATTCGTGCTTGCATTGAAGATGAGACGAGGGGGTTTGCGACAAAGGACCCATCGCATATGGAGGCCAAACACAGACCAAACCACCGCTTTAATGAGTTTGAATTACGTGACTTGCGTGTGCTGAGGAGCTGGTTCTCGCGGGGAGGTTGGGGGGAGTTGGGGGGGGGGGGGGGGGGGGGGGGGGGGGCGGCGCCCCCCCCCCAGAAGGACATTACAATCCCTCCCCCTCCAGTCCCGACATTCAGAGTAAGATTTGATAAAAGTGAACGAGCATTTGTTTCACATAAAGAAAAAAACGAAAATGAGTTTTGAAACTTTTTTTTAACGACACTAAATAAAGTTGCTGAATATTAGTTTGCTTAAAGGGCCTGGTGAAAGTCGGTGGGCAGTTTCAATACACCAGAATCCCAGATCCCCACTTCCAATCATTGCGGGGGCGGGCCCCCCCCCACCTTCCCTTCTCCAACCCCAAAAACAACATCCTAGACTTGGACACTGGCTAGGATGATACGAGCGTAAAGGGGGATTACCACCAAATGACAACTTGTAGTATGTACAGCCATTTGCCGCTATCTAGTTCTGTTTAGCCTTACTTTCAACAAGCGAAGGAACACACAAATGATTTTTTTTTACACAACAATCACGCCACGTGCCTCTTTAAGTAGTGACAGTAAAGTTGGCGCGCCCACGTGCACCAGAGAGCAGACGGCAAAGTTAAGCCTAACGACATCACGGGCGCTTTATTCTATATATTGACCATTTTGAAACACATATTTTGAACCGCTAGATGGGACAGTGATATCGTTAACCTTGACCGCTTGCGCCCTGGTGCACCTGGACGCACCAACTTTACATTCAATAATTAAGGAGGCACGTGGCTATAGTTTGTTGCGTAAAAAGAAATTTATTTGCGCATTCGTTCGCTTGTTGAAATCAAGTGCTACATAGAACTAAATAATGGTAGACGGCGCTAGATACTGCAACCTGTAACTCGGTAAATAGGCACCTTTAAATAATTTTTTTTTATTTCTGGTAACAGTTTCGATTACGAAATTTCAATATCAACCCGAATATTTAAACATAAATATGAATTTTAATCTGAAATTTTAAAAAATAGGTGGGTAGAGTTAATTTCTTTATTAGTTTTTTCCCTACATGGCAATAGTATAAGTTGAAACTCAACTAGATGGCACTTCGTGTAAGTGAGCCTACAGTGGTATGGAATTAGGCCTATTTTTGGATTGTTAAATATTCGCTACGTTATAGCGAGCATTCTCTAATAGAAGGTGCTTAAAAATGTTAAATTGCTCAGAAAAGTTTCCCTAAGGCACAGGAATCAGAACACAACAAGTAGGCCCATTGGTGATCTGGTTCCTTATTTCTTTATAGGAAAATTCCTTACATCGTATTTTTTTTTAGGGAATGTTCCCAACTTCCTTATTTCCTACTTTTTTTGGGGTCTAAAATTCCTTATTTTCATCCTTTGTTTGGAAAATAGTTCACATAAATACTACATAAACATGCACCAGTTATATTTCTTTATATTGTCTCGGTGAGGTTTTTTGAGAAAATTCCTATTTTTTTGCAAAAATACCAGATTTTCTTACTTCCATCGCATTCCCAGATGTATGTATGGTTCCTTGCGTTTTTTTTTTGTAAAACGATTTTATAAAATTAAAGTATTCGTACGATACCAGTTGCATAAAAAAGGCATCTATATCTTGCTTAATTTTTTAACTATTTTTAATAACCTGAAATTACCAAAATGTCGTGAAAGGAGAGTGGGAATCTCGTTAATCCACCAGCACTAACACATTCTGATCAGAATCAGTATTCCAAATCAAGAAATATCTCGTTGACGGGTATGTCCTTTTAAACCCTACTTTAAACTCTAATGGGTTGCTGGTCTCCTCTAACAATGTCAACCCAACAACGAGCAACAACGACAACAAAACAAACAACAACAACCAAAAAATCGGGCCACAAATCAACAAAAACTTCGGTGCACACGCACAACTTTTTTGAAAGACATTGAACTTTGGTCTTTTCCTCTTCTCTTTAAAACGATATTTCAACAAACTCCCGAGCACGTAAGACGACACGAACACTTCAACATATATCTTGTGTTTAACTGTCCACTTTAACTTGTCTAAAATCAAGTGTGTCCCGTCTTTCCCAAACAGAGAAAGCTCTTACATTCTGGTGCACTTAACTCCGCCATTACCCCAGATAACAACTTGTAAACACACGCTTAAAACTTACTTGTTAATTTCTCACGCCAGCATATGTTGTTTTTTTTTTCCCTCGCCGGTTTTCTTCAAAATCTAGTCAATTTGCCGACATGGGCAGAGTTTCGCCATAAATCAGGGTCTCTCAAGTTTTATGATCTTTGATAATAGAAAGAGGTTTTGCACCCAAAGGGTTGAACAACACACCGATAGCAGACACTGCCTGTTTAGTGATTGTATATCTATCTCCATGCGCACGCCAATTAGGCCGGGCTTTATTGACGCACGTGTTCACTTTGAAAAAAAAAAATGCTGACTTCGGCCCCTCATCAAGTAACCGTTGGGTTTTTGCCGTTAACTCTGACTACTCATGCTCGTGTTACGTATACATTGATAGGCCTTTTTTTTAACACTCCTTAACACTCCGTTCAGTTGAAGTTACAACCTTTAAAATCTATTGCTTTGCTAGCAGTCATATACCCGGTTTTGCTCGGGGTTTTGTTTCACCCGTGGTTGTTTCCCAGTTTGCGATCGTAGTTGCCTGAACGTTGACTACGATAGGCATCTATCTTCCTATAATACTCCCCTTTTCTTCTCATCATCTCCTTCCCCCCTCCCCCCCTTTCCTGCCATCATCTTCCTGAAAAATTGGAAATTAGCCAAAGCGAAAATAATACACTAGAAATAACGTAGTTCAGTAAGCCACCTTTACGCACTTACGTTTCGTCCGAGTGGCATGACCCGGATTCGAACCGGCTACCCAGTTCGCCCCCTTGCATAGCGCCTTAATCGCTATGGCCATATCCTCCACTGGCATAAAGATAACTCACTGAACCCGTTATTAAAGTCGCAACCGTGACCAGGGCTCCATTTTACCGAAATTCACTCGGCCGTTGACAATGGAGAGGGAAGACAAATCATACACTTACAAGGCTCAATAAAGGAGCAATAAATAGTGTATGATTTTCGCTGTTGGCTAATTTCCAATTTTCCTTAATATTATTTCCAGCGATTTATGTCTATTTTATCATCTTCCTGGGGCGAGGGGTAGTCGTCTAACTGGAAAATAGCGCAATTGGAAAAATGTATACAGCATAACAGTATAATGGAAAATCGTCGAACACGAAATTCGTATAATGGAAATCGTCTAACACGAAATCAGTATAATGGAAAAATCATCTAACATGAAATTCGTATAATGGAAAATCGTCCAATATGCCTCTGCTTTAGATCGCTGCGGCTATACATATAACGGAGCGTCGAACGAAAGTCTAACTTGAAAATCGTCTAATCTAATGGCATAATTGTCTAATATCTGCCTAAATAAAAATTTAGAAAATCATCTAGACGGAATATCGTATAATGGATAAGCGTATAATGGATAAACGTCTAACTGGACAATAACTAATATGCGTCTAAATGGTCAATAATATAGCTGCTAGATCTGATGTTATATGTATAGCCGCTGCGAGTGCGGGAGCGCGAGCGAGGCAGGAACATTAGACGATTTTCCATTATACGAAATTCGTGTTAGACGATTTCCATTATACTGTGTACGTTCTTCCAATTATGCGATTTTCAAGTTAGACGATTACCTCTCGCCCCCATATAACACCAGAAACGGCATGTGTATTATTGCCCAGTTCGACGTATATCCATTATACGATTACCCATTAAACAATATCCCGTCTTGATCATTTTCCATTATACGATATTCTGTTTAGATGATTTTCCAGATATTTTATTTAGGCGATGTTAGATAATTATCCCATTAGACGATCTTCCAGTTAAACTTTCGTCCGATGCCCCCATCTCCCTACCTGAGTGTCCCTTTCGCATTTCCTCTCCCCTTTCCGTCCATCATCTTCATCCCCTCTCCCTTCTCTTCATATCATCCTACCCATTCTCCTTCCCTTCCTCACCTTTGCTAAACGTAGTTGAATTTGGATGGATAGTTGAATCAAATACTACCCCTTCTCCTTTTGCAAGAATTTGCAAAAAGCGATTCGGTCTCCATCCCAAACCACCGTAAAAATTACCTTTTAGGTTTAGTTAATGCGTAATCAATGCTTAATAATAACAGGAATGCCAAGAGCAGGGCTAACAGACCCACTGGCCAACACGCGGGCATTTCCCTCCATTCCTCCGCACCCCCCCTCCAATTCCCTGTCTATCGCGATCCACACCGTGTGAAAACAAAACCCTATCCTTCCTGCATGACTTGTCGCTGAGATGACAGCGCAGAGCATATTGTTAGTCGAGGCACCAATGTCAACTCCTGTAAGATTAAATAAATAAATAAAATGTCAACTTTCAAAAGCATTAACACGCGCTCCCGTTTTAATTGGTGGGGTTCTTGCAGTACGTTGCATTTTCGATACTTCTTGTTTTGCTGAGAAACTTCCCTTTATAACGTAAGATTACCAGTTTGTACCGGTAGGGTCGTGTGGGAGATTGTCAGGTTCTTTCAGCAGCTATGGGATGTTTTTCGGCCTACTCTGAAATTACCTTGGGTGTCGCCGAAAATTAAACCAGTTGGATCGAGCTAAAGTAAATCGGGTTGTTTCTACACGTCACGAATTTGGTGGCCTTTTCCCCCCAAAATCGTCACGAGAACGATTCGTCATCTTATCGACCCTCATTCACGTGACAGCAATAATATTACCAGACGGCAATATTGGAGCACAGCGCACTAGTTTATTTACGTACTTGCTAGTATATAATAGTCCGTGTCGTTGTTGAGAGATATCGTTAATCACGAATTTCTTAAGCTTTTTGTTGAAATTAACTGAACAAAAAAAAACGTCGTTTAGAAAAAACCATTAGAGCTCGTATCCCCATACTCACATTAAAGACGGAAAGCCAAAGGCTCAACAAGAGTTAAATAAATACAGATGCAGACCTATTTACGCATGTTGCCTCTTGGACTCACAGCTGTGAAGGTACACAAATCAAAATGGATTACAGTTCGAGCTATAATTTGAACTCCAATTCCAGGGAACAAGGACTGATTTTACTCAATGGTTATATCAAAGTGAACCAGTTTGTTTTTGAAATGTTTAATGTTTGTTTGTGTGTTTCGTGTGAGTGGCTATATGTGTATTTTTTGTGCATCTATAATTTGTGAAAAAGGCAGTGTTTAGGGCAGTGTTTTTTGTTGTTGTTGCCTGTGTTTGATAGTTTTGTTTTAGTTGTAGTTCGTGTGAGCACTTACGTGTTCATATTGTGTGTTCATTTTTAATCTTTCAGTTTTTTTAGGCGTTTTTCTGTTTATGGTGTCTGTTTTGCATATTTTTGTAGGTTTAAGTTTTCGTTTGGATATTTTTTTGTGAAATATCCAACCGGTTTGTCTGTTTCATTAGTGACGTTCATATATACGTGTGCATGGAGGCTGGCATGTCACAATCCGTCTTCCCTGGAATTGGAGTCCAAATTATAGTTCGATGCATGCATTCGTGTGAACTCTAATCCGTTTCTATTTGTGTACCTGCACAGCTGCGAGTATGGGGATACAACTCCAATGCCGTTTTTCTAAATTTGTTTGATTAATTTCTCGGTTTTTTAGCTTTTTTTTTTTTTGTAATTGCTACGGTCTGGTCTATCATGTGTACGGTATGTCCATCGATTTTTTTTTACGTGCGAAAAAACGGAACATTACTAGAAATGCTTATTTATTTCATGTTCCGTCCAGGCCTTGCCCCATGTCTATTATTTGATAACAACACACTAGCGTGTGTCTTGATCTAGCATGTGTCATCTCGATTGGAAGTTGATTCTGCAACTGGTACAACTAAACTCCTATGCCTGTAATGAATAACTAAAAAGTCATTCCGTCATGTCGGCCGTCCAATTTTAGGACCTCAAAATTAAAAACGTCGTACCCTATGGTTTAAAACTTGACAATTTACGCAGTAACCAAGACCATTTCATTTTGGTTCTCCAAAACGAGTTAACCTTTCTCTATCCGACAAGACGCAACGACAACGTCACCTTGCCCGCGCCTATAGCATCGCAAACACCTTGTTCGAGTGAACACTAATTCCGTCTTGTTCGCCTCGTCTGTTGTGGCCCCGTTACTACACGTTGCGGCATTGCATTCTGGGGCCTTTCCGCCTCCGTTCCTGTCCAATTTTCTGAAAATTCTCGGACGCAAACGAACTCTAAATACACGGCCTGCCGTGCCGTGCTAATATAACACCGAAACCTAACACAAATTCGCCCGTGTGACACAATGAATTAACGCAAATAAATGCAACGCCCTCCCCCCCCCCCTTATTTTCACTTCAATTCCGGCTGGGTGGCTCTCGGATCGCTCGCAGCAGTTGCGTGCACAACCCCACCAGGGCCGGAGCGTTTTGGGGGGGGGGGGGAAGCTCCCCCCCCCCAACCATCCAAGAAACACATACAGATGGCAAATTCGAGTTGTTGAGTTGGCAGAATCGGACAAATTTTCACTGCAAATTCCAATTTCCACGAGTACTGGTTAATTACTATCATCATTTCGTCAGCTTGAAAGTAAAGTTTACAATACATATTTTCTTCATCAGTTTTCGCAACACTTCTGTGTAGCTTGGGAGCAACTGAAACGCTGCTGCCCCTGATCATTCATTTCTGGTTGCTTCCCTGCATAGCTAGGCTCTAATGAGTGGGGAAAAAGAAGCTCCGCGAAAATTTGCGTAGTTGGCGAAATTGAAAATTGACTTGGCCATTTTGTTTGCTATGTAACCACCATGACTTATAAGTATCACAGACAATGTAGAAAATAAAAACAAAAAATGGACAAAACTGTACCCCCACCGAGTTTGAAGTCGTGATAACAATTAACTTCGCGAAAATCGTACACAGTTGGCAAAACTAAAAACTGAGTTGCTATTTTACTTCCTCTAGTTCTTTTTCTGTTAGACAGTGCCGCTCAGAAGGGGTTTCAGCGTGGAGCAACTCGTAACTGGTATTTAGGAGGGTAGAAAATTACTGGCATCTTAATACACTAAAACATAACATTACAGCCAGGATTTAAAACGTTTCTTAGGTTAAGCAGAAATATCAACAAACTCTGCGTAAGGACTTTTGCCACGTTATCGCCATCTGAAGTTGTGATATCAAATCAATCTAAAAAATTAATGCAGAGTTGTCTATTTGATTTACTAGTTCGTCTGCTAGTCCATCAGTGCCTTGGTTTTAGTTAAAACAAAAAGTGAACTAAAGCCGTACATGAAAACCGGGTACAGTTGGCAAAATCAAAAACCGAGTTGGAAAAATCGAATTAGCTGTTTGATTTTCTGTTGTCCTTTTTCTGTTAACCTATCACCACTAAATTTGAATTTGTATTAATGGAGAAACAACTACATTTTTCAAATGAAACTTGTTAAATATTTAAACTTGTCAATTTCGAAGGTCCAAAATTTGACGATAAGAGTTCATAAGATCCCATATTAAAGGACAAAATTGACCCAAAGGCCACGAAATGAGGGCAAAAATTACCCTACGGGACCGGTAATTATTTATCGCCGGGGAGGCCGGAGGAGGGAGGGGCGTGAAGTTTTTCGACCCTCTCAAGGCGGAGGTCAGACATTTTTCAGGTCCCGTCAAAAGGGGGAGGTCAAAAACACACTGACCAACTGGAAAGAAAAGTCATTTTTGGACCGCAAATATGGCACTTTCAGCAGTCAAAATTTCCAAAAACGGCTCAACTCAAGCCCCCCAGACCCCTCATGCCTGCGAGTGTTTACAAGGTTTTGAAAGTATTAATACTATTATTACTGGAAGTATAGTTTTTACAAACAAACTTTGTAGAAAAGCCTTTGCACCTGGTTTATTGACGTCTTCTGCATTTCAGGTTCTGACTATGTTACGGATGTGGTCATACAAGCAAACAGTGTGTTCATCATACTTTTGTAGGAATCTCGACAAATTGGGGGTGGTCACATCATTTTTGGACCTTAGGATGGGGGGGGGGAGTCAAGGTTTTTCAGGTCTTGAAGGGTGAGTCATCGAAAATTTAGTGGTCACATTTTCATTTCCCACCCCACCCCCCATGGTCATAAATAATGACCGGTCGCCAAGATCCCCTGAATCAATGGAAAAAAATTAAATTGGAGCATGTTGATTTCAAATGTGGAAGCTCTTCTCCAATAATACCTCAAGTTGTTTTGGGCAAAACTGAGGTAAAAAGTTTCGCCATTTCTTTCGTCTCTCCATAAAAACTGAATCATGTTTTTGTTTTAAAATGTGAAAGTTTTTTTTCACAATGATACCTCTAGGCCTATAGTTGTTTGGGATACAACTGAGAAAAAGATTTCATTACTTTTCACCATTCGATAATACATAAAAAAAAACCAATTCTGCTCTGACCTGCTGCCTATGCTTGCACCCAGGAGTCGTCGTCATTCATTATAGCCTAAAAGTCCAAAATGTACAATTAAGTCAACCCCCAATCGTCAATGGCCAGCTGGCCTGTTTATATAATTCTAAACTTAACTCGGTTTAATTTAATTTGGAAAAAATATGTCTAAAAAAAAAAACATGATTTAGTCACTTTAAAATTTTCACGAAACCTACCACCCTAAAAAATGAATAAAAAAAATCACCAAAATTTGCTTGACAATTTGTTGCTTCAGTTTTCACTGGAGGCTAGAAACAGGCACTAAAATAGCGTAAAATGCTTCAGATTCCCGGGCTCCGGACCCCCACTGGGGGAGCTTACAGCGCTCCCCCAGACCCCCTAGCTGAGCTTGGCGGAGCCCCTCAAAAGTACTTTACTAGCAGCACTACTGACATTCTTCAAACCAGTTGGCAAAATCATAAGATGAGTTGGCAAAATGAGAATCACACCCCCCCCCCCCCAACCAAGTACCCTTTGCTACGGCCCTAAGCCCACCGATAGGGCAGGGGCAACTATCGTAAAAGGGAACGATGAGGTTTTTTTTTTTTGCTCGTCACTTTTTTTTTTACCCTTTTTTTTAAGCTTGTCTCTCTTTTTTACCCTTTTCTGCCCCTTTCCTGGCCTTCTCTTTGCCCTTTTTTGGCCTCTAGGCCCTTTTTCTGGCTGCAGCACCAACGCTTATCGGTACAGAAAACCCAAATAGGGCATATTTTTATTTTTACAAACAAAAAGGGCATTTTTTTCCGACACGGGCAAGGACAATGACCCCCTCCTATGCACGCAACTCGCTCGCAGTGTTTCCTTCCCTGTCCCCAAAATTAGGGCGCGTTTACGCAACGGACAGTTTTCTCGCTTACTAGTTTTTACTTGGTCAATACTAAATCTGCTGGCTGCTTCTCGCCGTTGTCGGAGAATACGGCTTTCGAGTTGTCTATACGTAGTTACCATGACGACAACGCGGACGCAAATTTTCTCCTCGTGCCTCGCGACACGACGTACGATGCTTGCAACATGACAGCGTCGATTTATGACAACAAGAAAACAATTTTCACTTCAATACACGACGACGGACAGATTCTTGAATACCGGCATTCGAAGGTTTGTCTTCGACTCGATAACTACGAAATGGACGCCATGTTGGATTTTGAATTCTCGATGCGAATTGCTATTTATTCTGCCGTCGTTTGATCACTGCTAGGAGCTGTTTTTTCGGCGAGAAGAGCTAATTTTGAAATAGCGTGAATGGCAACAATGTTGTAGCAATGTTTAAAATGACTGTTGGACTTTGTTCTTTAATAATAATACATTTAGTTTGTTGTCTATTACCGCGTTCATTTAATAGAAACGGGAAATTAATCGTAAATAAATAACGGTTGTCTAGCAAATAGCTTTCGGCGAGCGAGAAAATCTCGTTGCATAAACGAGCCCTTACCCTCACTCACGCACCCACCTCGGCGAGCATGGTCAGTTTTACCGCTTGTTTGAGAGCTTGAGACGTAATTTGGGTGCTGTATGCACAGACAACCGTCTAAAATAGACAAGGTCAGGAGATTCTGCTGCGACATCACACACGATGTGCATGATTAGTACATGTAACATCATGATCCTTCCTCACCGGAGTTACGCATGGTACCGCCAGATTTTGGGGGGGGGGGGGGTGACCCCTGAACCAGAGGTACTGATTGCCTTTGGGGGTGAAAACGGGAGTGGAAAAAAGGTTTGGGGTAATTTTGAGGGGGTGGCGGAATTTTTTGATTTTACTACCCTGTTACCATCAAAGATTACCATTCATCAGTCATTATTCTAAGGGGTAAGGAATTCTTTCTTGCCGTCACCAACATTCCCATAGGCTGGCTGCCAGCACTAGCAGCTTCCCAAACCGGAGAGAGTGGGGACTTTGATTGGTGGTGTGTCACAATGGGGTGACTTGACCATGACCGATTGTGTTGTATACAGGGCAGTGACACGACGTAGTATTATTGTGTATAACTCTATGCTGGAGCCCTAATGGGTTAGCTGCAAGGGGCACTGCAGAGAGAAACAGAAGGGTGTCATACTGAAGCCGATGCTGTGAAGAGTGATTTGTTAGACCTAAAATGCGCGATTTTTGTTGTTGGAGACAACAACCTTATTTTAAGCCTAAGAAATCCGCTCTTCCGTTGATTTCCCTCCATTTTTATGTAGTGCACCTTGTAGTTATGCCCTCCAAAACCCATACTGGTGCCAATATGGCGCAAATGTCACTGCTCTATAGTTTTTTTTTTATTAAGTAGCTAAATTTGTGTTTCGTTTTTTAGCACTACGCAGAAGATAATGTTGTTGCCGTGATGGTTTTTTTTCATATGTGATTTAACACGAATTTGTGATTTTCTGTTAAGAGCCCAAACCAGAAAACCAAGTTTCAGTTTCTCAGGTTTCGATTCGAGTTTCGCATTAGGAGTAACATTCTATAACAACGAAGCTATTGCAGCATTTTTTGGCTCGTATTTATTTGTATGTTTTAACTAGCATCGTACCCGGCTTCGCCCGGAGATTTGTTTGACCCGTGGTTGTTTCCCAGTATTTGCTCGGTGCTGCCTGATCGTTCACTGCAACAGTCGTTTTTTGTTTGTGTAACACTCCCCCTTTCCGCCAATCCTCTCCCTCCCCTCTCCCCTCCTCCTTTTATCCCGCCCTCTCCCTCTCCTCTTGGTTTCCTTCCCTTTCTCCACTTTGCTTTACGTAGTTGAACACGAACCCGGCTCCCGTGCTTGTTTGTTTGTTCTCTTCTAGGTTCAGTTAATGCGTAATCGTATGCTTAATGGTAACAGCTCATTTTGCGCGCCCCCCCCCCTCCCACTCCCAGTCTTTCGCTGTGGCTTAAGCGATGCGTACCGTGTGAAAAAGAAGTGTGCATGACGTCATGTAATACTTGCCTTTGAAATTATCACGGTGTTTAGTTAGAAGGATAATTGTTAGAGCAAATTGTTAGTCGAGGCAACAATGTGCCAATTTCAACTTCTTTTCAGGGCAACAACGTCCCAGTTTCAACTTCAAGCCAAAGAATTGACACACTCGCACGTTTTCATTGTTCCCCTTCCGGGGGTCGTTCCGGTTGCTTCATTTCTGCTATGAGACTTTGGTTTATAGTGTAAGATTTTTGTGATTATTTCTACGGGGAAATGTTTTTATTTCGAGGGACATTAAAATAATATTTTTTAGAGGTTTTCGAAGGGGGAGGAAGGGGGTTCAGCACCGCTATTTCTGGGGCAACACAGGTCACTTTCCAAAGGCACACCATTACATGGCTCCTATGGTGATCGGGAGTTCTCCAGATTTCCATCTCCCTCCTTTTCTCGCCTTTCCCCATCAAGACCGTCTGGCAATGTTCAAACTGAGCCAGTTCATCCATACAGTCAGTTTGCTTCGGATTTTATATAGTGGGCAGGGTCCGCAGAAGAACACGCACAAAGCAAGTGACTGCGGTGACCACCCAGTCGTAAACGGTCTTCTGTACACTTCACGCCACTTTCGAAAATATTGAGGCGCACACCTTTATCACGTAATGCAACAGCGATATCTATCAAGGACCACGCCAGTTCAATTGTAAGAAAGTCATTGTTCAATTCCAGCCATTGTTCCATGGCGGCCAGGAGACGTAGGGCCTTAGGGCTTCGGGCAGATGACCAGGAGTGGTTCACACTCGTTAAACCCTTTGAAACCCTTTGAACTAGCTTTGGTACTTGAACAGAAGCCAGAGCTGAGCTGTTATTTCACGATAGTGAGTAGAGTGAAGTGTAAAACCCTTTTTTTTCCCGCTTTCAAGTTTAACACTGTAAGGCAATGGGCGGAACGGCAAAAAAAAAGCAAAATTATGATTTGTCTGTTTTAAATTCTCATTTTTAAGATTACTCATTCTATTCTTTCAGAAACTATATCAGCATGCCGTAATTACAAAGAACTTTATTTTCCTTAAAAACTATGGGAATCACTAAGCAACGAAAATTGGCTTGGCCTTTCAAAATACCACACGCAGGCTATACTGTAAAAAAAACCGGGTGCACTACGTCAACATTAGGTTTTTTGCTAAGATGTTGTAGAACAACTACTGAACCACATCAATTAAAGACATTGTATGGATATTATTGTAGATATCTTACATAGTTATGTAAAACTGTTGTTACTGTTTAATTAAAGGGATAGACCTCCCAGCGTCATTTTTCTCGATCCTCCACATCAAGTACGGCCCCAAAGTTCTATTTACCTACCGTTAGTCAATCCCTTGCTAAAAATACGTTTTAAAATGTGGCGTCTAGGAGATTTTCTGTTGAATATTGGGGAACTTTATTTACGTTCTTCCAGAACGTATATGATGCTTTGCGCGCCTTCAATGACCTTGAAGTTTTAACTGTGTGTGCGGAGTACTAATTCTAATCGTTTGGTAGTAATTACTATGAGATCAAAAATCCAAAAGACTAATGCAGTAAAAATTAAAATTAATTATTCCAATAGATCGCCGAAGCAAAATTAAATGACACTAGTCTAGAAAATTATAAATTGTGATTTTAAAATACAAGAATCATTCCGGTTTGTGACGACACAATCAACGCGTTCACGCTGGCTTGTCTATTAGGTGCAATGCCAACTGAGACAGTAGCTGCATTCTTCGCTGCAACCTTGGCTTTCTCAGTTGACCTTGTCTTTGGTAAATGTGCGGATGCGATCGGCGCGTGGCTGTTATAAGGCAAGCGGAAGGTTATAAGGCAGGCCGGATGTTGCTTTAACACAAATTTGAAAAATTGATGATGCAATTGCTGGCAGACGTATTACGGCTGACCTGGCCACTATTAGTCCAAAAAAGCTGGCCGCCTATCTGGTTAAGGATTCGAGTGGCCTAATAGCAAATAAAACCAAGTCCAGATAGGGATCAGCAACTACGTTACGACTTCAAGATAAGTTGCACTGTAATATGCGGATCCCATGAGGACCCAGAACTTGTGGAAGAATGACCAGAGTGGTGTGACTGTAGTCGCTGCTCGGACGAAAGCTTGTGCACAACAATGGGGTGTTGTAAAGGAGAACAAACTGGCAGCCATGCGTAGACTCAGATCATTTCAGTCTATCATTTATTGCATCGTAACAATCCGATGTTTACAGTTTTAACAATTAAAGGGCAATTACATCCATTTTGACATGCATGTTTGACTTTTGGATCACTTACACAATACCTAACACAAGAATTGCGGTAAGAATACGTTACTTACGTCCGATATAACAATTTAATTACTGCATCACCAAAACACGACACGGAGATCGCCATTGTTTTGCTGGAACGCTCAGAAATTAATGCCGACAGATGTCACTTTTCGATTTCGACTCGCAGCCGATTGAGATAGCTGTATTGACTGTGAGGAGCTCGAGCGTCAGACGACCTTAGCTGGCCGGCAAGTGTAGTGGCCAGCTAAGGCCGTCAGACGCTTGAGCTCCACACAATCAATACAGCTATCTCAATCGGCTGTGAGTCGAAATCGAAGAGATCCGTCTGTCGGTATTAATTTCTGCGCGTTCCAGCAAAACAGGTGCGACCTCCGTGTCGTATTTTGGTGATGCAGTACTTAAATTGTTATATCGGACGTACGTAACGTATTCTTACCGCAATTCTTGTGTATAGTTATTGCGTAAGTGATCCAAAAGTCAAACATGCATGTCAAAATGAATGTAATTGCCCTTTACCGCAATAAAGTAATCGTTCCATAAATAGAGTCAATACGTTTTTCTATGTTAAACGTATGGTTAGTACCGTTGTGAATAGTTGTGTTACATGTGGCCAGATCTGAACAAAATGGTCGATAAACCACGCTAGCCTGCACTTGCTTTATTTACTTAATTTTCCTCCGTTAAGTTGTAAAGGCTTTTGACCAGGCTTAACCGCAGTATAAAACATGGGAGTCATTGCAGGTCGCACAATTTTGCCAACAGGAGGCACTTACTGTACGAACTTCAACAAGCAAACGAATGACATCGTACGGTGGATTCTGCTTCCTCTTAAACTGCAACTTCGAAGTTTCTAAACTGTTCTCACAATGTGACCCTTTCTACAAAGAGTTAACCGCCTGGATTTTTCACAACAGTACAAGATTTCTGCAAAGCCGCTACATTCTTTGGAATAACAAAGATATTACTTTCGAGAAAAGAACCTTTTTTTTTAAAGAATGGTATGATTTAAATATTTTCCACAATGGCAACATTCTTGGTGACAATATGCCCTACTATATTTTTACTCAAAAGTTTAACCTTCGTTACTGCCTTGACAGTTACAATAAGCTGGTTCAAGCTATCCCATTACGTATTAAAGTCGAAGCAAACAATCTGATGCTCGGCTCTGACTATCCTTCTTTCAGTAATACAGAACTCGACAATCCGGATCTTTTAAAATTCTGCAATACTCCTATTATTTCAAAACATTTTGCTGCTAAATTTGTGCAAAGTGAAATCAAAAACGTGGACCACTCACATCCCAGCTTGCATTCCGAAATGGAAGAACATCTTCCCACAATTCCCTTTTCATTGGCAAAAGATTTGGAATCACCACCTTGAATTCCCCGTGGCCAAAAATATCCACCAGATATTTTATTTCTAGTGTATGATTTTCGATATTGGCTAATTCCCAATTTTACTTAATATTATTTCCTGCGATTTATGTCTATTTATTTCTCCTTTGTTGAGCCTTTTAAGTGTATGATTTTGTCTTCCCTTTCCATTGTCTATGGCCAAGTGAATTGCGGTCGAATGGAGGTAACGGTTGTGACCTTAATAATGGGTTCAGTGAGTTATCTTTATGCCAGTGGACGATGCGCCCATATCTATTAAGGCGCTATGCACGTGATCTGGGGGCGAACTGAGTAGCCGGTTCGAATCCGGGTCATGCCACTCCAACGAAACGTAAGTGCATAAAGGTGGCTTACTGAACTACGTTATTTCTAGTGTATGATTTTCGCTATTGGCTAATTTCCAATTTTCCTTAATATTATTTCCAGCGATTTATGTCTATTTATTTTTCGTTAATATTCAAAATTTTGCACAGAACATTTAACTGCAATAAATACCTTTACATCGAGAAGAATGCCGACTCTCCGAACTCTGCTGAATGTTTGCAGGAAGAGGATATTATCACTATTTTGTAAGATGCAGCAAAATCAAAATTTTTTGGAACGACTTCGAAAGGTGGTGGTTTGACCCTTGTGACCAAGTGGCAGGTTTTCAACTGACCGCTGAAGCTATTTTGGTATCAATTGTAATTCCAGCCATCTTCCAGTTGCTGATTTTTGTTTGCTAATTGCAAAATGGGTCATTTACAAGTGCAGATTGGCAAAAACAAAGCCTTCATTTCTCCTTTTAAAATTTGAAATTTCTCAACTTAAAACTAAACTCATGGAGTGATGGCGCACTCTAAAACCAACTTAAATTTTGCAAATCTTCTGAAAAACTTTGAAAATCACCTGACAGTGTAGGAACTCTCTCGAAGTTTTATTTTCATTTTAACTGCATCTTTTTTATTTTCATATTTTCTTAATGTACGTTCCTTTCTTGTTTCTCCCCCCATCCCCTTTTTTTTCTTTTTCCTCTCGAACTCCTTTTATTTTCCCTCTCTCCTTTTTTACGGTTTTCTCCCGTTTAAAAAGTGTGTTCTTTGTTTCTCTTAGTGACTTTTGTTTTTTGTTTGCTGTTAGTTGGTAACAGTTTAGTCTGTCGTCTCCCCCCCCCCCCCCTCCGTTTTATGGCTGTAATTTGCTATTTTTATTTTTGAAATTTGATTTGCTGTTCGTGTAATTACATTCTTTCCTTGATAAATAAATAATAATAATAATAATAAAAGGGACATCAGCCAAGGTGGCCAGGTTGTACCCCAATCAACCACCAAGCAGCTTGTGTATTTCGTAAGTGAAACTTGTTTTCTCGCTGAGCATACAGTTTTACAACATGTTTACACGAATGAACATAAACGAAACATGACGAAGAAGAAATAGAATAATTAACAGGATCCCTGTTGACGAGAGAAATGCACTGTAAACACATTTATTATCAATGTAGAATTTTTGGCATCACATCGATCGATCATTCTCACTTACAAACAGGAGCGGCGTGAAGATGGTGTCTCCAATACAGTTCTTCCATTTGTTCCACCCTTTGTACTGAATCCTTGCCCCATTCGGCCACTCAGGCCGCTAAAAATTAATCAAGTGGTTCTCAAGAGTGGTACTAAAAAATTGACGCGAGCGAGCGATGTTTTTTTTCACGATTTATTCGTGATTTTTCAGATGCGAGCGATGGCTTTTTTTTTTTTTTTTTTTGGTTTTAACAAACAAAACAAAAATTAGTAGTTTACATTATGTTGTGAAGTACAATATCTGTGTTTTAATTCCAGGGTGAGCATGCAAAAAGTTGCATATTTGATAAAAGTCATGCTTTAGAGCCAAGTTTTAAGTTGTGACATGCCTCTGAACGCTCTGAACGATCCTAAGATTTGTTTCGAGGCTATCAGGTGAATGGAGCAAAGATCTCATGTGGTCATCGGCTCCAGAAAATGTTTGATGAAAGTGCTGATGCGTGATGGGTGCTGACGCGTGCTGACGTCATAAAAAACGTTTCATGCGCAGAGAAACAACACACGCATGCGCTCCCGAGAACCACGTAATTAACTTTTAGCGGCCTTGTCTAACGGGTGCCCGTTTTTACTTTTGCGGAAAACGCACGGTCGTTAGAAATACGCCGTGTACGTTTTCACCTAATAAATATTTGTAAAAAAAAAAAAAACAATCCTTGAGCTGCGTTACGTGTGTCACTTCGCAAGAACAGGGGTTTAAACGAACTTAAAACGAGGAAGGCATTTTGTTTCACAAGCCAAGGCCGACTGGAATAGAAATTGCATGTCTTGCCACCCGACTCTACAGGCCAGTTGTTGCATGTTCCAGGAAATAAATGACTTTTACCGCTGGTTCGGTAAAATACGATTTTGACGATGTTAAATCGGTTGGCCTGGAGTCAGGAGCTGAAATCTTCTACTTCCCTCTCAGACGGCCTTGTGCAAAAGGTGAAATACAAAGCGAAAATTGCATCATGGGTACTCCCACGTCCCCCCCCCCCCCCAAAAAAAAAAAATGATAAAAACACACAAGGAACGTGCAAGTTCCTAGTGAAGGCTTTAATTTTTTTTTTAATTAGTTTCTTTTGAGCCTTAAAGTGGCGCTATCACCGATTGAAAACCGTTCGCAAATACCCTGGCGCCATCTATCAGCAGTGATATTGTCAATCTGTACAGGTTGCTCCCAGGTGCACGAGGACGTACCAAATTTTCACTCAATAATTAAGAAGGTTCGTGGCTTGTTTGTTTCGTAAAAGGAAAAGACGTAGTGCATTCCTTCGCTTGACTCAAGCAATTGCTAGATAGCACTAGATAGCGCTGGATGTTGCTAGAATCTGCTTACTTTCAATCGGTGATAGTGCCACTTTAAGTCAAGCCGAAGCCATATAATGCTCGCGTGGCTGAACTGGCTAAATATTGAACATTACCAGACTTATAAATAGGACAGATAGCCATGGAATTGGGCTCGATAAGTGTTAAATAAGTACGGATGCAAACCTATTTACGTTGCCTTTTGGACTTATATGTCAGGCTGCCTGAGTGGGGAATCGAACTCAGTTATGGCCATGTCAGTATGTCTGAGTGGTAGGACTCTGGCCTTTGGTTTCAAAGGTCGTGGGTTCGATTCCCCATTCAGGCAGTCTGACTTATAAGTCCAAAAGGCAACATAAATAGGTTTGGACCCGTATTTATTTGCCAGACTTTTTAGAGAAGAAGAAATATCTGGTAAAGGGAGGTGCCAACCTGGAGATTCGATCCGGGAAACCTCTGATCATCGTAGGGGCGGAAAGATTAACCAGAATTGGCCAGAATAGTTCCCATCGTCGCTGAAGGAGCGTGGTAGCCTCTCACGCTACCCCGGCCGGCAGTCCAAGGTCCCCTTTCCAGGATTTCGACCAGATCCCCAACCTCCACAAACATCCAGCAACCAGGCTAAGCTCTCTGACCACTCATCCACGATTACCACTTTTTTTTTTTAATCGTGTTTTTTTTTTAAATCACTAACCATTCATTGAGTTGAAACTGGACTGCAACCTAACCTGAGTACTTTTTCCGCGTGAACGACACGGGTTCCCAGCATCGTTACGCGAGAAAAAAAATGTTACTATCACGAAATTAGAATACGCAGTTTTAACCCCACGCACTAAATATATCATCCCCCTTACCATACCAACATGAAAAATGGACAAATTATTTCATCGAAAATATAAAAAGAAAAAGAAAATTCAGCCGCAACCTGAGGGGTCTTAACAAAAAGGTTGATGAATTGGTGCTCGCGAGTAAGCGAGGCAAAATTTATTGAAAGTCTTCACGCTGAAATGTTTGAAATTATAGCTTCTTTGTGTTTATCTTTTATTTACATTGTTATCGAGGATGGTTGCTATAACGACTGAATTTCGTTGGCAATAAATATGCTGCAGTGTATTTCCCTTGCCGAGAAAGGTTCCCCTTATTAATTCTACGCCTGCAATGACGTCATTAACGTAGAAAAATTAACGTAGAAAAGTCCAGAAGTCAAAGAGAAAAAAAGATTAAAAAAAAATTAATGCTGTTTATATTTCGACATCAAGGAGTTTTGGGGGATGTCATCGTCAGAGAACATGTTTATGTTGCGTGTATTTTTCCAGTGTTAGCTTCGTTAAATCCACTGGATTTTTACTCGAAGTAATACGATTTTACTACTAATGAAACAAAACAGGGCCTGGAAAAGGTTTAGAGAACGACCATTATATATCGCCGGGGGGGGGGGAGGAATTAGGGGTATAATAATTTTTTATAGACCCTGTCGAGGGGGGGGATCATAATTTTTTAGGTACCGTCAAGAGAGGGGGGTTTCACGAAAATGACACTTTCAGCAGTCAACATTTATAAAAACTCCTCACACCCCCCCACCCCATCACATCCCCATGAGTGTTTACAAGGTTTTTAAGCTCTTAATTACTACCAGTACGACAAGTATAGTTTTTTTTTAAATAAATTTTCTGTAGAAACCTTGCCTCCTGGTTTCTTGGGTTCTTCTGCGTCTTAGGATGCTGGGTAAATGCTAGGGGTGAGGGAACAGAACCAAACAGTGCGTTCGTCTTACTTATTGTACGAAATTCGGCACAAGATGGTTGTATGGAGCATTGGTGTTTTATAAACCATGCGCAATGGCTGTTTGCCGTTACGTCACCATGAGTTAGCCAATGACGAACGAGAACAACGGCTGTTTGGCCGTCTGATTGGACTAGCCCAGACACGTGATATGCACGTCACAGCAAACAGCCATGGCGCGTGTTATAGAACATTTAAACCCTAACGTGTCTTTTCGTTAAAAAAGAGGCACGTTTTCCTTACAACTCGTGGTAACTTGTCGGTGTGAAGTGGTACTTAATATTTGATGCAGAAAACCATCTGCAGGCAGTCTCAATAACCACACAAAAGTGCATTTTGGGGGTGATGGGGATCACGTTATTTTTGGAACTTGAGTGGGGGAGGGGCCAAGATTTTTTCGGGGTATCAAAGGGGTGAGCAAAGATTTTTTCAGGGTTTCGAAAGGAGGGACGGAGGGGGGGGGGTGGATCATCGAAAATTTGGTGGTCGCATTTGGTGGTCGCCTGGGGAGCAGGGGGTGGCATGGCCGCGCAGCACACATGTCCTGGGAGCTAAGGTGGAACCGCACGACAGTTAGGTCGAAATCATGGAAGACTCATGCTTCCTCAGAGAAAAAAACACAGTTAAAGCATTAAATCGTTGTTGCCTCCAGGCCTGGACTGGCCATAGTACCAGGGTGCCAATGGTACATGGGCCCTTCCATAGATTCTAAGGGTGCCTTTTCAGTTCCTTTTCAGGGGTCCTAGCTGTCGACGCGCAAGGTATTTACAATGAACTCGATTAATTGAATTGCAAAGAAAATATATTAAAAATAAACATAATAGATTAAGCCACAATTAAGTTTTTACAAAATTTGCCAATCTTGAAGAATGAATAAGAAAAAAAAAGCGAAATTTGCTTGATAATTTATTAGAAATGTGCTCACTGGAAATCAGAAAATGGCATTCCAATAGCGTAAAATGCTTCGACTTCCGGGGCCACGGACCCTGCCGAGTGAGCTTACAGCACTCCACCACATCCCCCAGCTGAATTACCTTTCTGGTGGCACCACTTTTATTTTCGAAGCCAGTTGTCAAAAAACGTATGATAGGTTGGCAAAATGGGACCCCCCCCCCCGATTGAGTTTGGGGCCCCTTTCAAACGTCATGGCACTTGGGCCTCAGGGCTGCCAGTCCGGGCCTGGTTGCCTCTTAGATTTTTCGTTGGAATTCCACGTCGGAATCATCATTCTAACAACAAGACAATTACACCTATAACTAGAGCCGTCATCAGTTCCATTGTTGACATAATGGAGCGGGCTCCGCTTTCTTTGCTGTTTGCGGCTGTCAACGGATCGGATCGGATCGGATTTGCCTTGTAATTTCTAAACAATAAGAGATAGCTGCTTGGGGTTTGGGCCATTGGAAAGGTGGTGAAAAAACCGTGAAAATGGTGTATTCAAACGTCCAAATCGGTCGACGAAAAGTGAAAATATCTTGAGTTTGGTTTATTACCACCTAACGCCGCCTGTTTATCATCAACAATCAATCTTTTAACAATCGGATGCCTTGAACAATTAGAAACGGCTTCGCGTCTCGTTGTTTTGATTTTAGCTCTTGGCTATTGGTCCATTTTGTCACCCTGATGGTTCCTCAACCCCCATGTCCGATTCCGGATTTTTCTTTTGATAAACCTTCTCCGGACTCCCGTGCTGCTGGATGCAAAGTTTGGTGGGTATAGTCCTCGTGGTTTTTGCGTGATGCGCGGTTTAAGATTACATTGGAGTGCCTAACACCAAAACAATTACACCTACAATTAAGTTGGCAATTATTAGGCCGGACAAGTCTAAAGCAACGTTCTATCGTTAACATGACGGAACTTAGCTAAAAAAAAAACAAAAAAACTAGCAACCCATATTACCAAGTTGTGGAAGGATTGCCATACACGATCAACGGGTAAAATTAAGGCAAAGAAGATTTTAAATACCACACCAAAATAAGATCAGCTTTAAATCTGCGAAGCTCCAAGAAATCCAAGCTTAACGACTTAGAATTCTGAGTCGAATTAAAAACTTCATATAATACATTACAAAGAATTAATACAGCAGTATCTACATTATAATCCTAGATGTAGGCTAAAAGGAAGGCCAAAGCAAAAGCAAAGGCTAAAAGGAAAACCACTTCTCCCCTCCTCCCTCCCGCATTGAAAATGCACTCTCCCATTCTACCTGCATACAAACAGGAGGCAGGCATGAGTGGTCGATCAACTCAATAAAGGTTCAATCTGACAAGTCGTCGGGCCGAACAATCACTTCTTCCTTCCTCACACCCGCATTGTAAATGCGCTCTCCCATTCTACCTGCATTGAAAGAGGAGGCAGACATGAATAGGCGAGCAATCCTACAAGTCGTCGGGAACAATGCCGGGAATATGTCCCGGGAAATGTGTCCGTAAACTTAATTCATGACCGGCCCCGTGCATAGCACGGGCTTCCTCTAGTTATTGCATGTTTTTTTCTCCCAGAAATATCTCCAACACTTTCGTCCTGTTTGATTTCCCTAAGGTTTATCTAATATTTCCGTCGTATTTTCTCTGAAATTTGCCTTTTCTTCGTGTTTTCATTTTATTTGTAATTTCTCTGACTTTTTTCTCCTTATGTTCATTTTTCTTGAAATTTCTGTAGGCCTTCTGCCTATTTTCGTTCTCCCTGAAGCTTCGTTAACACTTTCTTCCCATTTTCATTCTACCTGAAATTACCCTAAGACTTTCTCCCTATATTGTCCATGAAATTTCTCAAATATTTTCTCTTTACAGTTCATTTTCCTTGAAATTGTATATGTTTTCCATGGTTTCCGGTGTTTATGTGAACCCTTCCTCTGGGAGGGGGGGGGGGGATATCCCCCCCTCCCCCCCCCCCCCTCCCCCTTCCCCACTTGCATCTCACGGAGTTTAGTCAGCTTGGCTCGGATTATCGTATTCCTCAAACTTATGTTTTGCACGTTTAAACTTTATCATCGTCTTGAATTTTGAGTGACGCAAATATTTGTTGTGCGAATTTTTAACAGATGGCTATCACCAAGAGAATTTTGTAGAAAGTGCATAATTTTATCGGCAAGTGCTTTGGCAACTCGTTATCTATTAACTAATTATCGAAAGTGCATTTTAGAAAAGTTGACATAGTTTAAATGTATTCTGTTTCAGACTAGGGCATGCGGCCCGGTCTTGGTTTGTGCATTTTACGAAGGTCATGAATTTTTAACTTCACGTTGTAAGTAATGGAACGAAAACCAAAGATGAGAGAAAATTTCCAGTCGAAAATCCAGTTGCTCTAGAACAGCATGCTTTCGAGTAAAATACCTATAATTTGTCACTTTTTTTTTTTACATACTGTAAAAGACAAAAGGTGTAATATCCTAAAAAAAAAAACCAAGTTTCGCTACTTAAAGTAGTGACACCTGGGTCAAAATGGCTGCAACAAATTTTTCCGCCTGCCTGCCCGGCACGGAATAGTATGTTGTTTCTGTTTTGTTGGTTTCAGAACCAGAAATAATAAGTAGGGACGTCGGAGGAAAGTCTAACTGGAAAATCGTCTAGTGGGATAACTTTCTAATACTTGCCTTAAATAAAAAAAAAATCAGGAAAATCATCTAATCGGAATGTCGTATACAAACAAAAACGTCAAGTGTGCGGTAAAAAAAAGGGGTTATATGATTGAAGTTTCATTTACTTGGTAAAATGTACACGGATAAAAATTGGTGATTTTTAATTGAAATAATCAATGCCTAATTACACAAATGAATGCTAATTACAAAAATATAGGCCTAATTACACAAACGTATACGCCTAATTACAGAAATATAGGCCTAATTACGCAAACGGCGTCATTAGACAAATGTATGCCCAATTACACAAATGTAGGCCTAATTACACAAATATAGGCCTAATACAATAATAAAGGCCTAACGTCATGTGGCACCATCCATTGAGTGCCAACCATACTGATCAAGTCCCTACCATGTGCTGAGAATTGTTTTAAAATTCAAAGTGCACCAGTGGTAATTCGAATGTCGACATTAACGTTTTCCTGTGCTTATGATGATTTAAATTGGGACTATTTAATCTTGACCGGTTGCACCTGTCTTGATGCGGCTTTGTGATTAACTCCCTTTTGATCGTGAAATATATCTCAGTAAATGTAGGGGTTCCTGGGTTCGAATCCCAGTCGGGACAGTAATTGTCTTTTTCTTAATAATACGTCTTTTATTCTCACAAGATTGCAAGGTATATACCTACCTGCCTCTCAAATTATCAACTAAGCTCAGTCGATAAAGCTGTAACCCCAAATCGATCAGATAATAAGCGCCTGATCCCAGGTTCGAACTGACTCCAGCCCGTTAGTGTAAGAAAATGATCTTTCTTCACTCGCAATACTAAGTTTACAGAAAATGCCAGCTGACGAGAGCGTGCTGAGAACCAAGACAGTTGCCGAGAAAACAAGATGACCGTCGAGTTGGAAGCGGAACCCGAAAACTAGAAATCGAAACCGGATGTACCTAATGCAAATTGTAAACAGGCCTTGTTCCACAAGTACAGGGCTAATCACACGAATACAGGCCTAATTCAACAAAATAGGCCTAATCGCACAAATACAGGCCTAATATTTCGAATATAGAGGCCTATCACACAAGACATAATCACACGAAGATCGGCCTAAAAACACGAAGGTAGGCCTAATCACACGAAGTTAGACCTAAAAACACAAAGGCAGGCCTAAATCCACACAAGCCTACTCCCACGAATAGGCTCACGAATCACAGAAATATAGGCCTATTTATGTATCTCACAAATACATTATGTAATAGTTATTGGTTAGAAGCGAGCAGTTATCGGTTTTTAACCAACGGCTGCGATCATTGGCCCACTCCAGTATGCAATGGTCGAGGGCGTCAGCCCGAGACATTTGCATACGAGAGCCTGGACAATGATCGCAGCCGTTGGTTAAAAATCAATAACCGAGAGATTCTAGCCATTAACTGTTTTATGCCACGGTTGGGATGTCTAGCTAACTTATTTTATTAAAACGTGTTTGTGTTTTGTGAAAATATCTCGAAATGAATGAAGGACATTCCATTTTAGTTTATGGAGGGTGGAGTGGATGGTAGACCGACGAGTCCTTTGCGTCCGTTTGCGGGGGGGGGGGGGGGGGGGGGGGGAAGGAGACGAAGCGGAGTTTCGCCGTATTTCACGCTAGCCAGCTCGCTTGTGTTTTCGAAGCTTTTCGGAGTGGTAGAACTTCGATCAGAGGCCGCAGGGATAGAATGACATTCTGGGAAGGTATGTAATTCATTTTGAGCGTTTGTAGTTTGAGAATTGTTTAAGAACTACGGTAATAGGGTATCGGTATGCATGAAGGACATTGCATTTTAGTTTGTGGAGGGGGGGGGGGGAATTAAAGCAGAGTGAATAGCTTATAGGCCAGACATACAGTATAAGACTTTGCAGGGATGGAATTTCATTCCTTTTAAGTAATTCGTTTTGTACGTTTTTATTGCGTTACGTTTTTTTTTTTTTGCAAGCTGTATTTGGTTGTTGGTGTGTGCGTTCCCGGTCGCGTGATCCGGAAGCGTCAGAAGTGTGGGTTTTGGCAAAAGTGTGGGTTATCGGCAAAAGTGTGGGGTAACTTGATAACCCACACTTTTTGCGATGACGCACACTTCCGGTGTTGGTTAACGGGATTTAACCAACGGAAATTTAGCATGGTGTTGAGTTAGCGTGACGTCACAGCCGTGGTATAACATCTAGTTAAGTGCGAACATATACTGCGCTATTCCCACATGTGTGGGGAGAAAATAATGCGTTCCTCCTAGACATTAAACCCCTCTGTTTGCATGAATATGTGAAGTTCTGTCCACAGAGAAGCACAGGGAAGCACAGAAGCCTTGACCTTCTAAAGTAGGTCAACATTTTGCTTTCGTTTAATCTTCAACATATATGAAGCATACCTTCCTAGATTACGTAATTCCTCTTCAACAGACCTATGTTTCTAGCATCAAAGGGCTTTTCATTTGCGTTGCTTAATCTGGGCAGATACAGATTTTATTACTCGAAAATGAATTCTTTAAACATATCATCTCTACAGCTGTCATGTTAGTAAGATTTGTGGGTTGGGAAACAACATTAGGAGCTCGTTAGCACAAGACATACAAAACTTGAAGTTTCGAACGTGGAGTACCTACCATACTGACTTTAGTCCAAAGAAAATTAAATTTTTAATTTAGCGTCTTATTTTTCTTGAAAAGGTATTTTTTTTTGTTATTTATTTAAAAATGGCAAAACTCGCACGTAGCATAAAAGTTGGCCTGCGAGAATGTGTGACTTTTTTTCCGGCAAAGAAATTACGCTTTTTTTTTTTTTTTTGTGATGGGTGCCTTTTTCGACAAACATTTGCTGCAACCGACAAGCGTGTCACAGTCTGCCACCTGTTGCCCGCTACGGTGGAACCACCTGTTGGCAAATTTAATACTCAAAGCGCTCTAGCTAACGCACACATGAATCGTGCCTTCAAACGTCCAAACGGTCGACGAAAAGTGAAAATATCTTGAATTTGGTTTATTACCGCCTAACGCCGCCTGTTTATCATCAACTATCAATCTTTTAACAATTGGATGCCTTGAACAATTTGAAACGGATTCTCGTTATTGTTTTGAGCCAAGAGGGTTTGGCTCTTGCTATTGGTCCATTTTGTCACCCTGATGGTTTTTCAACCCCATGTCCGATTCCGGATTTTTCTTTTGATAAACCTTGCCCGGACTCCCGTGCTACTGCATGCAAAGTTTGGTTTGGATAGTCCTTGTGGTTTTCGCGTGATGCGGTCTTAGATTACATATTGGAGTGTCTCTTATTCAATTACAGATGTCTTTAAATATGGCGAAGTACAGATCGATCTGTAGTTGAATTGGATATCTGTAGTAGTGTGACTAGAAGATGGATTTGGTATTACGGTCGAATGGCGTCGGACTTCCGGTTAAATTTGATTGAAACGGAAATGAATACGTCCAGGCTGGAAATCAGTTGACATCTGGGGTTTATTTCTATGGCATGGTTAGAAGAAGGAAGTTGAAAGACTTGCCACGTCTTACAGCATTTTGGTAGTTGATTTTGAAAAGAATGTTCGCCTAAAAACGTTTTTGGCTTTCCTTCGGTATAGTCCTAATTTTATGTAAAGGCCCGACCTCAGAAGGCCAGAAGAGCAAACCCTATATCGGTCCGCGTTGGCCGAAGCAAAAGCAGAGAAGAGAGAAAAAAAAGAGCCAAAAGAAAGCCTAGCACGAGAATTTAGGTTCACGCTTGCGTTGGAAGCCTTTCATACAATTTTATATACAATTTATAATAATAATAACAATAATAATAATAACAATTTATTGGTCTGAGAAGGGTAATAGTATTACCGCTAATACTCAGCCAATCAAGTAAAAATACAAAATCGCCGGCTGCGAGGCCAGAGTCAATATATAAACCAAGAAAATTCAAACAAGAGAGAACAAATTAATAATAATGATAATAATAATAATAATAATAATAATAATAATAAGTTTATTGTGAACATTGCTCGAAGTTAAAATAATAACTTGTGTGAGCTACAATAATTACATAGTGCACATAACACATAACACATAAATCAATATTTGATTAATAAATAGATACATACATGAATAAATATAATATATTATAAACAATTTATAAATTGTTAGTATGTTAGTTTTATTAAGTTTTATAACTATTTATAAGTACATCTATTAATTTACTTTTTAATTCATGTTTGCTTTGAAAATGTAACATATTTTTTTCTAGTTTGTTAAATGTGTATGGTATGTAATAATCTTTTTTTCTTTTACCATATGCATTGTTCCAACATGGTAACTTAAATCTTTGTGATGATACTCTTAAACGCAAACTTTTTGGTTCATCATAAGTTTTACATGTATTTACGTAATAATTTTTAAGTATTATGATATAGTCTCTTAATTCATTTATTTTTAGTATTTTATTATAAATAAAGATGTCATTTGTTTTTTCCCCTTCTTTTCCAAACAACACCTTAACTAATTTATTTTGTACTTTTTGCAGTCTCATTATTATATATTCAGAAGCAAAGCCATAAATTTCGATTCCATATCGCAGAATACTACCTATCCATGCTTCGTAGAGAATTTTTTTATTTTTATTGCATAGGATGTGTTTTACGTTATATAATTTTGGTATCATCTGTCTAAGTTTTATGATCAATTTCATTACATGGTGTTTAAAATCCCATTTTGAGTCAATTTCTATTCCTAAATATTTTGAAGTATCCTTTAAATCAATTTTCCTACAACTTTTTGAGCAGTTTTGTTTGTTTAAACCATTTTTTATAAATTCGCATTGTTCACTGTGCGTTATTAAGTTGATTGCGTGTTTATTTTTCATTTTCGGAACTGTTATTTCTAATTGTACTGTTTTTTCCTCGCTTATATATAATTCATTTTCTATTAGCCATCCGTTGATCATATCGAAGTCTTTTTGTAGATTTTCATTCATTTCAGTATGGTTTGAATTTATGGATAACAATATTGTGTCATCTGCAAACATGAATAAAAGAGTTCTCTTAACATAATTATCTATATCATTTACATATATTAAAAATAATAATGGACCTAACACTGACCCTTGAGGTACTCCGTGTTTTATATCCTTTTTAGTGCTATATCCATTATTAATTTTTACTGTTGCTTTCCTGTGTGTCAAATAACTTTTAATTAGATTATATATTTTTCCTCGTAAACCAAGTCTTTCGCATTTTTTCATTAAAATTTCCTGGTCAAAAGTATCGAATGCTTTTTGTAGGTCGATAAGTACTACTCCAATGTATTTTTTTTCATCTAATGCTTTTGTAATTATTTCATTTATTTGTATTAGTAAGTCCGTTGTACTTTGTTTTTTTTTGTATCCATACTGTATTTTATTTAACAAATTAAATTTGTCTAAATATTCTGTTATTTTATTCGAAAAAAATCTTTCAATTATCTTATCTATTATAGATAATAACGAAATAGGTCTGTAATTATTTTTATCTCTTTTATCTCCTTTTTTAAAAATTGGTCTCAGCACTTGTATTTTTAGCTGTTCTGGCCATATTTCTTTTTCAATCATTCTATTTATTAATTTACATATAAATACTGATGTGTTTTCTTCTGACTTTTTGAAATTTTCAGTATTGAACCCATCTATGCCTGTTGCCTTCGTGTTTTTTAAATCTCTAATTATTTGAATTATTTCCTTTAAAGAAGGGTTTTGTACAAAAAAAGTATTCTCATTCCATTTATTCATTTTTTGTTTAGTTTTTTTGTAAATTGTTTTGTAATGGTTTCCGGTTTTATAATTAATTAGTTTTTTTTCAGATGTTTGTCTTAGTTGGGGTACTTGATTTATAAAGTTATCATTAAATTCGTTTCTTAAATCTTGTATCTCTATTTCATTAAATGTTTCTGTTATGTCTTTATCGACATTTGTTTTTTTTGTCTTTTTGTTGGCCATTTATTTCATCTATTACATCCCACATTGTTTTCCCATCATTAGAGTCTTCTAACTTTGTTTTATAATAATTCTGTTTACATTCCTTAATTTTTTTTGAAATTTGATTCTTTAATTCTCGATATTTTAGTAGTAAGTCATTGCTTACACCCTTTTCTTGTTTTTTTATTTCCCTCCATAAAAAGTTTTTTTTATTGATCATATGTAAGAGATCGTGTGTTATCCAATTATTTCTTCCTATATTTTTATTTTTATTAGTTTTTTCTCTTTGTTCTATTCTTTTATTTGTGTTCTTATCATATATTTTTTTTATTATTGTTATGATCTCTGTACACATTGCATTAGGGCATTCTATCTTATCCAGAAGATTCCAGTTTTGAGTCTGCAATTCTGTTATTATGTTTTTGTTATTATGTATAGAATATTCCTTTTTATCTTCTTTGAGCGTATCTTCTTTACCACCTTTATTATTTTTTTGTGTTTCCCAAAGCCAACATGCCGTGAAATAATGATCTGCAATTTTTATATTAATGGTACCACTATTTTTCCTCCAACTATTTTGTCTTAATTTTACATATATATGATCAATACATGATTTTTGCAATGTATTAATTTTATTAATGCATACTATTTCTTGTCTTGTGGCAGAATCAATAAGACATTCAAATCCCGCTCTTGCCATCATATTTTCGTATTTATCAATGCTGCTCTGATCATGTTTATCCTTAATATTATCGATATTTTTCAGTATATCAATATTAATGTCTCCTACTACGATTATATTCTCATTTTTATTACTTTTATTTTCGGTTTTAATGTATTTTTTCAGATCTTGTGTGAACTTATTTTTATTGGTTTCTGGTCTTCTGTAAATACATATTAGCTTAAAAATTTGTGAGTTTTTTGTTACCATAATTTCTAAACTTTCATTATCAGTTATCTCTAAATATTTTACGTTAGTAATAGTTATGTTAGTGTTTATGTACACCATTATTCCTCCTCCTCGAAGTGTTTTTTCTCTTGTTACGTTATAATTTTTATAGCCATTCCATTGATAGTACGGTGTTTCATCCTTTTTTATATTAACTTCTGTTAATACAATTACATCCCAGTTGACTTTCATTTCTATCACTTGGAGTTTTATAATATCCCAGTTTTTTCTTAAACTTCTTATATTTACGTGTAATATTTTTAAATTACTTTTGTTACCAATTTCTCTTTCCACTTCTTTTGCGACATCATCGTTTGTTTCAAATATTTGGTTTTTATACAGGAATATTTGTTTCAGGTTGTAAGTCTTCTTCGGATTTTACAATCTTAACTTCCGTGACGTTTTCGTTTCTTCTCATCATTATTTTTCCTCTCAAGAACCAAACATATTTGTAGTCATTGTTTTTTGCATATTCTTTTGTCTTCCAAAATAGATTTCTATAATATGGACTCATATTTTCGTTTAAGTACACTCTACTTCTGTCTCCATTTCTGTATATATCGTCATTAGTAACTACCTTCTTTTTGTTTTCAAGCCACATGTCTCTGAAATCCCTGCTTTTGAATTGAATGATTATTGCACTTTTTTTGTGTTTGTTTTTGTTGGGTATTCGATGTGCTGCTTCTATATGTTCAGGCTTGTATGATCTTACATTGTAGTTTTCAGCAACTCTTTGAACAATATCTTTAATATTTTCTTGTGGTAACCAACCTAGCTGATTAATTTCCATGTTCCGGTTTCTGTCGTATTGTTCTTTTTCATGTGCAGACATCGATAATTTGTGCATTTGTTCTTCTAATTGTGTGTCTTTAACTTCTTTGTTTTCTAGTTTTTGTAATCTGTCATCCATTTCTTTGATTTTTTGCAGCATTTCTTGGTTGTTTTTTTTCATGTCTATTTGTTCTTGGCTCACGTAATTTAACGTTTTTATAATCTCAACTTGTTCTTCTTGTATTTTAGTGATTTTATCATATGCTTCCATCAGTTTGTCCATTTTCTTTTCGATTCTTATCAACGATTGTTGAAGACACTTTATTTCTGAACTAGTCTCACTTTCGCTTCCTTGTGATTGTCTATCTTTATCACCTTCTTTATGGCTGCCTTCAAGATTATTTTTTTCTTCCATTTCTTTTTTATTTTGGTCTTCTGCTTTTGTTGCTTTTTCATTTTCGTCATTTTCGTCATCACTTTCTTCTTCACTGTTTTGAGGGTCTGGATCGTCTTTTTCTTGTTCTGATAAAGTTCTTTTCTTTCTACATCGCACGCACTTCCAATCCTCTTTATTTTTTACACTTTTCGCATTCCAGGTTTTGGCTGATATCTTAGCGCAAGTGAAGTGATATTTGGCCTTACATTTGCCGCATATAACGTTGTCATTTTGGTTACCAAGTTTGTTTTCACATTCTCCACACCTCATGTTGCTTATTTAGTTCTGCTTTGTTATTGTGCAATTTGTTTTCAGCTCATTTTTACGAACGCACATTTTTTCATTCTTTCACTCTCGGTTTCTGTTTCTGTTTCTTAATTCACTGAATCAAACGCACCAACTTTAAATTGCACGTGGAGCCTTCCGTAGAAGTTGTCAGCGACGCACGGACAACTAATAATAATAATAGTGATAATAATAATAAGAAGAATTTTAAGTATAAGCCCACCGTAGATACTCGTTCACCGCAGATACCTCTCAGTCTGTTCTTAAAGCTAGAAAGTGTTGGGGCCGTAACCACCTCTTCAGGAAGACCATTCCAAACCTTAACCACACGATTGGAGAAAAAAAAAATTTCAACAAACGCGCTTGAATGGTAAAACAACCAATTTAAAAGGATGTTGACCTCTTGTTCTCACATCAATGCTAAGGTTAAAAAATCTGACGAACTCCAATTACAAATCCAGCACTGAAGCAGAGTATAGGTCAAAACTAAGTCGTATCTAAGCCTGCATTGCATTGCATTTACATTGCTTTATATTGCGTAACAAATTCTTATATAATGAAAGAGGCCACACTGTTCCACTGGTCGCCCCCAGGGGCTCCGTGCAGCAGGAAGTGCCAGCACTAAACGAACCCGAGGGGACAAGGACATCAGACGCAAGACAAGCCTAAGGAGTCAAGTTGACAAACGCCAGAACGGTGGGGGTGCCCAGTGACCAACGAACCAAGGCCCATCGTGTAACGGCGCCATGAGGTAAGCTCTGCCCAAGGCCAGCAGGGAAAACTGAGGACTTGGCAAGTTCCGTAAGTCTAGTAGTTGAATCCGTAATTGAATTCGATATGTGTAGTTCAATTGCAGATATCTATAATTCAATTACAGTTATATCAAATTGAATTGCAGACATATGCAAATATTTGTTGCTATCTTTAAAGTATTTCAGAGAGTATTATTTTACCCCGACATACCAGCTCACCATAGATTCGAACGTTAACTAGATGTCACATCTTACCTCTTCCAAGCCTACGTGGGGTCCTGGCGGCAGTTGCGGCTACTAATACCTCTGATAATGCTAAACAGCACGGAGGCAAAACATGATGAATGTTATTAGTGGTCGCAGCTACCGCTAGGGCCCCACGTACACTTGGAAAAGGTAAGACACGAGACCTGGTAAACTATGGCCAGTAAAACAACTGACTCGCTCTACAGCGGTATTAGGGCTCGTTTACGCAACGAGAAATTTCTCGCTTACTTTCACTTGGTTAATACTAAATCTGATGGCTGCTTCTCGCTTTTACCGAAGAATGTGGCTTCCAAGCTGTCTACACGTAGTAACCATGACGGCAACAAAGCGGACGCAAATCTCCTCGTCGTGCCTCGCGACACGACGTACGAAGCGCGCAGCATGACAGCGTCGATTTATGACAACTAGAAAACAATTTTTACTGTTGTACAAGACAGCAGATTTCTGAATGCCGGTATTCGATGATTTGTTTACGATTCGACAACCCCGGAATGGACACCATGTTGGATTTTGAATTCTCGCTGCGAGTAGCTATTTATTCTGCCGTCGTTTGATCACTGATAAAAGCTGTTTTTACAGTGAGATTAGCAAATTTTAGGAATTAGTGTGAAATGGCAACAATGTTGTACCAATGTTTAAAATGACTGTTGCACTTTGCTCTTTATCCGTGTTGTTATTTATGATATATTTATACCACGCGCCATGGCTGTTTGCTGTGACGTGCATATCACGTGTCTGGGCTAACAATCAGACGGCCAAACAGCCGCTGCTCTCGTTCGTCATTGGCTAACTCATGGTGAACAGCCATTGCGCATGGTTTAATTTGTTGCCTATTACCGCATTCATTTAAAAGAAACGGGAAAGTAATCGTAAATAAATAACGGTTGCCTGGCAAATAGCGTTCGGCGAGCGGGAAGGTCTCGTTGCGTAAACGCGCCCTTTGAGGGGGGGGGGGGGGGTGGATAAAATGGCCGCCACGTCGGGTTCATTTCGTTCAGGTCTGTACTTCGAGTAGCATCTTTGTATAGAGAGATGCGACATCTGTTGACAGCTAGTAACGGTTTTCAAAATAATAATTTAAATTTTTAAGTAGATTTTGGGGGCAAGTTTTTATTATCTATAAACGTATTTTTAAATAGATTTTTTTTTTAATATCACTCAGCCACACTTAAGCTATTTCTCTGCGTTTGAAAAAAAAAGCGACACGTTTGCTGTCAATTTAATAATAATAATAATAATAATAATATAATAATAAAATTTTTAACCCGCTTATGGGTATGGAAACGGACGGGATTCAGCACTCACACCGCCCCCAAAAAGAACGTCGACGTTAGTATGTACGCTTGAGGTGTTCGGATACGTCTATACCCCTCACAGCCAGCTTGAAGGAATTTAAATTTGCGGATGAGACAACTGCACCAGGTAGGGAATTCCAACTCTCGATAATTCTATTTGAGAAAAAAAAACTTCCTATAGTCCGTTTTAAAGGTCTGTCTTTGTAATTTAAAGTTATGACCGCGGGTGAAACCCGCAGTGGAAAGTGAGAAAAAAGGGAGCACAGTTGGGAGAAGATCGTGAAGAATTTGGTATGTGAGCGCCAAATCAGCACGAAGCCTACTCAATTCAAGTGGTTCCAGACCCAATCTACGTAACCTATCCCCGGCCTGTAATGAGCGTAATTCTGGGATAGAGCAGGTAAACGCACGTTGGACCGATTCTAAAATGTCAATATCTTTAAGGAGGAATGGTCACCAGACCGAGCTAGCATATTCCAGAGTCGGTCTAACATAGACCTTAAACGCCCAAACTCTGGTTTTAGTATTTGTTTTACAAAAGCATCTATTGAAGATGTGCATTCTTTGAAAGGCTTTAGAAACAATGTAGGAGCAGTGCTTTGAAGACTTCATGTCCGAGTTAAACAGAACACCCAGGTCATTTACTAATGCTTTGGCCTCGATCAAGGTTCCACTTAGGGTGTACGTAGGGTGTTGCCCTCGGTTGACAAAATGCGGCAACTAGACAGATCAATCGCATCAGCGGCACTTTCGGCAGCCATAATGCCAACATTCAAGATCCGGCCAGTACTGTAGAGAGAGCCCTGGGTAAACATTCTAATTTATGTAGCTACAATAGCAGTAGTACGCTGACATTCTACTAGATGTCCTCACCTGTCATTGCGGGCCGTTCGTAAATTTCGTCACACTTTTTGTCCTGTTTTGAAACAAAACATCCCCCCACCCCAATTCTTTGTCACAGCTGTCACAAAATTCAAAACACCCACCAAAAAATTGAAGGCACTGTCGCTTGCACTTTTATCACTAGTTCGTTCAATGAATTTTGCCCTGAGTACTGAGTGGTGGGCTTAAAAATTGGTGACTGTTATACTTTTGTATACATGAAACGGGGAAAAAAAGCAACATTTTAATAAAGCACCCCAAAAAAATCTATTTGATGCAAATTTCGTCTGGTAAACAGAGAAAAATCGGAATACATTAAATTGCAAATTTGTCACGTTTCGGAAAATCACAACCCCCATCCCTCGCGCCCCCCCCCACCCCCCAACTCTGTCAAACTGTTACAATAAATCAACACCCCCTAATCCTCCCCGAGTGTGATTTAATTTATGGCAACGTGAATAGGTTTGCATCCGTATTTACTTAAAATGCTTTTCCGGATTGATTTTCATTAGCGAGTATATGCTATTAACTGAGCAAAGTTATTAGAAAAGCCAGTGTAAAGACCCAGAAACCTGGCAAAATCCGATCAGCTCTTTCTTAAGAGTGAGCAACAGACTCAAAAACCCAAAAAACAAAACTTTTGGTTGCACGTCTGTCTAGGTTTTAACAGGGCATTACATCATGGGGCTCTGTATCCTGACTTCAGCCACTAACAAATCTTACGGTGGGGATATCCAGTTGAGGTCTAAACTAGCCCCGGATTAGCTTAGCCCTGGATCTAACCAAGCCTCGACCTGGGAGTTAGTGGACTGGAGAAAAAAAGTTGGTGATATCCATGTTGGACTAAGTGGTGGTTTTGTTAGCTCTTTACTCCTTACGGTGGGGATATCCAGTTGAGGGCTAAACTAGCCCTGGACTAGCTAAACCCTGGCTCTAACTAAACCTCCACCTGGGAGTTAGTAGACTGGAGAAAAAAGTTGGTGATATCCATGTCGGGCTCAGTTGGGGTTTTGTTAGCTCTTTACTCCTTACGGTGGGGATATCCAGTTGAGGTCTAAACTAGCCCCGGACTAGCTTAGCCCTGGATCTAACTAACCCTCGACCTGGGAGTTAGTAGACTGGAGAAAAAAGTTGGTGATATCCATGTTGGACTAAGTTGTGGTTTTGTTAGCTCTTTACTCCTTACGGTGGGGATATCCAGTTTAGGTCTAAACTAGCCCCGGATTAGCTTAGCCCCTGATCTGACTAATCCTAGACCTGGGAGTTAGTGGACTGGAGAAAAAAGTTGGTGATATCCATGTCGGACTGAGTTGGGGTTTTGTTAGCTCCTTACTCCTTACGGTGGGGATATCCAGTTGAGGGCTAAACTAGCCCTGGACTAGCTTAACCCTGGATCTAACTAAACCTCCACCTGGGAGTTAGTAGACTGGAGAAAAAAGTTGGTGATATCCATGTTGGACTAAGTTGGGGTTTTGTTAGCTCTTTTCTCCTTAGACCTCGACCTTCAGGCTAAATTATCCCTGTTAATGTGTTGTTAAAACTCAGGAATAATGCTAATACTAGATGGATATCACCACTTTTTACAGCTCAGGGCTAACTGCTCAGTGCTAAGTTAGTCCTCGACCATCAGGCTAAATATTGCTCAGCCCTCAACTTATTTCGTGATGGATATCACCATTTTTCCGTATTACCGAGTTTAGCCAAAAGGTTAACGTTAACCCTCAACTGGATATCCCCACCGATAGACTTCGACCTTCAGGCTAAATTATCCCTCGATATACCTTTGTTAAAATGTTGTTAAAGCTCAGGAATAACGCTAATCCTGGATTGATATCACCGCTTTTTACATCTCGGTGCTCACTCCTCAGTATTAAGTTAGTCCTTAACCTAAGTTTTGCTTAGCCTTCAACTTATTTCGTGATGGATATCACCATTTTCCCTTATCACCGAGCTGAACCCAAGGGTTAAGTTAAAACCTCAACTGGATATGCCCAACGTTAGCGGTGGAAAAAGGAACAGAGAGTAATTCTGGTTAAGGGTGGCCGCACACCAAATTACACAAACGTATCGCGACGAAACGTTGCGAGACAAAACGTCGCATTTGGTGAGAGACGTAATCAGACGTAACTGGAAGGATCTTCGTTTTGTTGTCGTTAGACGCCCAAAGACGCCTAAATTAGTCTCGCGGAAGTGTCTCATCCGGTGTGTGGCACTCAACTCGTTGCTATGGGTTCGGTTAGGATACGTCTGCAGCAAGGTGAGACAGGTTACGACGAAATGTTTTGTGCGACGAAACGTCTAATTCGGTGCGCGGCCACCCTTAAGTGGACGAAACATAGCCTCAACTTAACAGATGACTTGAGACTTCGGATGGGATAAGAGGAATAAGTGAAGGCCTAGTTTACATGGAGGGCATAAGAATATCACTATTACGAGCAATATGGTTATGGAATGACCCCTTAGTTTGGAGTTTGTGGCACTTGCTTTCTCGGCAAAACATGCCAACAATTAGTCTGTTACGTAAAACTTTAATTAATTTGTAGTTGATGAAGTAAATAAGTGCAAATCCGTCCCTGACAGCGAAGACAACCACAAGCGCGTCAACAAATTCAACACTACTTAATTTTCGATAAATTATTCTTTGTCTTGGTCACAATAAAACCATGAAAAAATACAATAAAAAACCCATGATAGGGCGAGTTGACTGCAAACGACCCGCCTCCTTGAATTTAGCTTGGCTTTGACCACTGACCTTTACAACATGCTTACGGTGAACTCACCTTATCATGGGTTTTTAATTGTGTTTTTTCATGGTTTTATTGTGATCAACCAAGACAAAAAATAATTTGTCGAAATTTAAATACCGTTTGATTTGTGGTTTGTCTTCGCTGTCAGGAGTGGATTTTTACTTATTTGAGTTTGTTACTCATAGTTTGTGAAGGTGCTCATCATAGTGCTTGCTTTATCTCACCGGGACTTGGTCTCGTTCTGGACGAGCTAAACTTCCGGTCAGTTCTTCCACTTGCGGGGAATTTATCCCATTTTAGGGGAAAAACGCTCTTCAAAGGGAAAAAAAAAATACTGAACTGGGAAAAAAGGGGAAAAAAATCTTTTATTCAACAAACGTGTGTTAGCGTTTTAAACCCTTATCCAACCCCAGTTTACAATTTCGATAGTGTATTATCTCATCTGTTGCGGGTTTATTAAGGCTAAAATCACGAAAATTGCGGCAGGACTACTTTTTATAGGTCCTTCCACATCCTCCACTTACAGCAGAAGCAGCAGAAGACCAAGATCCAATGGAGGAAGTAGTCGTTTGCATTTAATTTTCTGTTTGCGTCAATTGAGCAGCGTCAAGTGACGTCATATTGGCTACAAGGGACATAACGGCAAGGGGCACTAGATTGAAATGGTGGGTTAAACAACGGCACTTCTAGTCAAGCCAGTGCTTTGAGAGCGGTTTTCGTAGGCTTAAAAAAAACGTTGTTTTCTGCAATCCCTTATGCCACGAGGTTGTAATCGGAAAATAAAGATTCCACTTGCTTAAAAATGTCAGCAACTGCCAACAACTCGACAAAAATCGCGCGTTTTAGGCCTAAGAAATCCACTCTAATAGCATAAGGCTTCAGTAAGAGGCTCTTCTTTTCCCCCATCAGTGCACCTTGGAGCTAACCCAGTAACTGGCTCCACCATAGAGTTATATACAATAATACTACGTTATGTCACTGCCCTATAGGTGACATTCCTGTGCTATCAAAACGGGGTCATCATTTTAGTTTTTAAGTTAGACAATATTAAAAATTAGTGGTGTAATGAAAGGAACTTAAATAAGGGAAGTAAAAAAGGGAATTTCATTTTGTACAGGGGAAAAAAGGGGAAGTTTTGTCTTTACTAGGGGAAATTCTGTAACTGAGAAGTGGACGGACTGCTTCCGGTTGAAGCTGGGGCAAGAATGCGTCACGTTCACTCAGCATCACTCGGTACCAAATTGCTGATTCCGAGGAATTAATTCTCTCTGAGGTGTCGATTGTGCGAGAAGATCAATCATAAGGGAATCAGGGATTCCCCCGTTCCTTACAGATTATGTCGCCCGAATAAGGTTCCTTCAGCTTCAAACGCCCCTAAACTTTGGCAAACGAAGTCGTACGCACTTAGAATTTACCTTTTACGATTGGCTGACGACGGATTTAATTTCGGTAATCAGAACGAAAATTCGTATTATTCATATTACCATCATCGGTAAAAATCGTTACCCGAGTACATTATGAATACATGTCATGTGGGTTATTCGCTGTAATTTTAATTTGCAGTCTTCTTACTTTTAAGCATTTCCTAATCTCCAGTGGTTTAAACAATTACGAACACTAATAAGCACATAACACGATGTCATCCCAGCCTATTCCCCACCCCCGCCCACGAGCAACAAACATCACAAAAACCCAAAAAAAGACAAAATGGATTTTTCCAAGAGGTCGACAAGGAAAATTCTCGCTAATTCCCGAGAGAAATTTGTAATTTAGTTTTGTGTTTCTTTTCAGTTTTGCTCATTTTCTCAAGTTAGCAACCTTTTTTTTTTTTTTTTTGTTAATGCTCTGAATTTGTGGAATGGAATTATCCTACGTTGGACTGGTTTTAAAGCTTTCTTGGGCCTTTTTATATTTTTGTTAATCTACTTACCTGACTGAAACTTGAACGTTATACAAACGCTCCTAATGAAAGAAATGGAAAATGCAAGAAGACCTCAACTATAAATAATGCATTTTTAATCTCAACATCGCCATCACTGGCAATAAGTCTACATCTCGACTGAAGTTAGTCGAAATTGTAATGGATTCAAAAGAGGAAACTCCCAACACAAATCACTTAAAGGTACATTCCGCCTATCTTATAACAGCCACGCACAGATCGCCTTCCGAACGTGTTACCATCGCACCGTTTCGCGAGACTCGGCGTAATATCACAAGGCCAACTACGATAGTGAGGAACGTAGCTACTATCTCAGTTGGCCTTGGGGTGTAGTAGACAAAACAGCATGATCGCAAAAATTGTGTCGTCACAAACCGGAAAGATTTTCGTATTTTAACATCACACTTTACAATTTTTTAGGCTAGTATCTTATAGTTTTTCTTCGGCGATCAATTGGCATAAATAATTTTAATTTTTACCGCATTGTTCTTTTAGACTTTTGATCTCATGGTAATTATTAGAAAACGATCAAAAATTTGTACATGCACACACACAGATGAAACGTCATGGTTATTGTAAGCGTGCAAAGGAAGATATAATCGCAGGATGCTATTAAATGAGTTCTAAATATTGAACAGAAAATCTACCAGACGCCACATTTTAAAACTGATTTTTAGCAAGGGGTTGACTGACGGTAGGTAAATAGAACTTTGGGGCCGTACTTGATGTGGAGGATAGAGAAAAATGACGATGGGTGGAATGTACCTTTAAAACTGAAAGTTAGAGCGATTTACAGTTGTGTTGTACGATAATCGGTCTTTGTATAAAAAAATATTAAATACCGGTACTGAAAGAACAATTCAAAATCCTTACTTTGCAGCGTTTTATACAATACAAGCTGAAGCCTATGCTATACGCACGGCTGGTGTTGGATGCGCCGTTTGCAACATTGGTATGATTTGGCCTCTCTTGTTTATGTTCATGCTTTACCTAACTAAGTTGCTTTCATTCACATTTTTGAGCGTACTTCGCACTGTCCGGTCCTGTGTATCTGTGCCACGTAAAAAGCCGTAACTCATGAACAGAAGGCGTGTATCCGTCAAAGGTTAAGCTCCAACAAGTTTCTGATTTATAGTGTGATACACTTCAACCGGACCTCCAAAGGTCGCATTTCGGAACGAAATATGTCATTCAATAACCCCTATTGGTTTTTGCTGTTCTTATTGGACCCCATTGATGCTAGTTTTACTTACGGCTAACAAATGCCAAATTTTGTTCGCTTGGCTCACTCAGGCAGCGCATCCCCTTTAGTCGCTCTTTACTTTTTTTTCATTTATTTACCGAGTCTTCGACAATGGAAGGGGGATGATTCCCCTTCCCCTCTTCCCTCCTTTTTTTTATTTTAACAATTTCCTCCTTGTGCAAAACCGACCCAAGGTGGAAATTGTTAAAATAAAAATTTTATTGTAACAAAAATTTTATTGTATTTCGTTTATTGAGAGTCCAAAGATGTATTGAGCATGATATTAGTTGTATCATATCAAAAACCAAAAGTGGTAAAAGGGACCGCCAAGTTTCGAATGGTTCGGCCCTTCAAAGGAGTGATATCAACACACCAAAACATTCGCCAAGTTAATCGCACCGTTTTATAATTCGAAGGTTAAATGAAAACTAGAACATTGCTACTTTCGGTAGCAATGTTCAAGTTTTCATTTAACGTCCAAAGTATTATTCGTATTATTATTCGTATTATTCGTGTGTAGTGGGCTTTTTGTTCAAACAAAACTACAAAATCATTATATCTAACAAAAATTACTATAAAGAAACGAGAAATGGCAAGGAAAAAAAGAAAACAACTTATAATACTTTGATTAGAAATATAACTAACTATAATAAATTCATAACACGAGGAACATGATGTTTATAACAGAATAGAGATGGGAAAATAAAAATAAAAGAAAACAACACCGAACATTTTTTTTTTGTATTCACCTTTTTTCTTTCCCTTTTAAATTCTACATTAATTAATTAAACTCTACATTTTAATTAGTAAGTAACCAGCTTCTTATTTTCCTCTTTAGTTCTCCTATTTTTTCAATTCTCCATATTTCTTTATTAATATTTTTTAAAATTTCCGGAACATAATAGTCTTTAAGTTTGCATCCAAATTTATTCATTACCATTGCTGGTTTAATATACGTTGTTTTTGTGTTATATTGTTTTTTGCTGATTTTTTCGTCTCTTTTCACCTTCATTAAGTAGAAATTCTTTACAATTATCACATAATTCCGCAATTGTTCAATTTTTAAAATGTTCATTTTTTTATATATGTCTCCCGATGAAAAGCATAATCTTGTGGCAAATAAAATTTTTACAATTTTGTTTTGCAACTTTTGTAGTCTGTCTTTGTCTTTTTTCTTTGCGAATCCATATAATTCTATTGCATAAAGTAAATGTGATTTAACCCATGATTCATATACCACATTTTTATTTTCCTTATTCAAAATCTTTTTTAATTCGTATAGTTTTGGCATGATTTGTCGAAGTTTTTTTATTACCGTTTCGATATGTTGCGAAAATTTCCATTCACTGTCAATGTTTATTCCTAGGTAAGTTATATTATCCACTTGTTTAGGTTGAATACATTTTTCATTACATTTTTGTTTTATGCAGTCGTCATTATGAAGCCATACTTTTCCAATGCTTTCTTTTTTTGGTCCAATGTACATTATTTTCGTTTTAGTTTCATTAATATATAGTTTATTGTTTTTACACCAGATTTGCAGAAGGTCAACCTCTTTTTGTATATTGTTTTGTATTTCACTTTTATTTTCCCCAAACGTAAGTAATAAAATATCATCTGCAAATAATACAAGAGTTAACTTTCTTTCTTCATTAATATCATTTATATACATTAGGAACAAAATCGGTCCAAGGACGGCTCCCTGTGGAATTCCATTTTTGCTTTCAATGTAATTGCTGTACTCGTTTTATATTTTCACACAACATAGCCTCTCCTCTAAGTAACTTTTCAGTACGTTGCAAAATTTATTATCTAATCCTTATTTTTTCAATTTATCTTTCAGAAGCTCTCTATTTACTGTGTCGAAAACTTTTTGTAAGTCTATGAAAGTGGCTCCAACACATTTTCCAAATTTAGTGCTTCTGCAACTTTTTCATTGATATTTTTTAATGCTTCAATTGTACCTTTGCCCTTTTGTAATCCGTACTGTTCTTTACTGATAATGTTCCATTTTGTTAAAAACTGTTGCAGTTGTTGTTCAAAAAATTTTTCAACAAGTTTATTTATAGTTGATAAAATGGAAATTGGCCTGTAGTTTTCCATATCATTTTTTTTACCCTTCTTATAAATAGGCCTAAATCACTTGTATTTTTAATTTTTTAGGCCAAATTTCTGTTTCGATAATTTTATTTGTTAATTTTGTTAGAAATACTGCAGAATTTTCTTTACTTTTTTTTTAAATTAATCATATTTAATTCATCTCTACCCACTGCCTTTGAGTCTTTACATTTTTCCAGAATGTTTATAAAATCTTTCACTTTTGCCTCATTAATGTTTGTGTGTTTTTTTCTCTTTTTATTTTCGTCAGTATTGATTTCATTCTTGCCTACTTTCCTTTTATATTTCCAGTTTAACCTATCAACTTGCTCAACAAAACATTGATTAAATTAATTTCTAAGGGTTTGTTTATCTTTCATTTTGAAGTTTAATAAAATACTTTCATCAATTCCCATTTTCTTCTTCCCAGTTAGTTTGTTAATAGATTCCCACATAGTTTTGTTTTTACTTATTTGCTGTTTTAAGTATTCCTGCTTATTTTTTCCAATATCCATTCTAATTTTATTTTTTAGTCTGTTATATTCAGTTATTAGATCCTTTTCCATTTGACTGTTGACTTTATTTCTAAACTTCCTAATTTTTTCCATAATTTATTTTTTCTATTAATAACCTCTGATATTTTTTTCATTAATCCAATCTTTCTTTCCACCATTTCCCCATTGATTCTAAGTCTTATTCTTCTTTTTTGTGTGTGTATTTTTAAGATAAATTTTACGAATTTTCGTTTCAATTTCTTCGTACATTGCATTGGAATTAACGAACTCCTCCAAGTAATCCCACTTTATTGCTTTCAGTTCTTTGACTATTTTTTTATCATCTCTAAAAACAAATTTCATTTTCTCTTTTTTAATATTATTCAGATTTTGACCTATCTCCATAAAAAACCCTACTGCATAATGGTCTGCTAATTTTTCTTTTATTACAAAACCTTTGCTTTCTTTTACTTTTGATTTTATAAATACATGATCTATACAGCTTCTTGTTATTCCCCCCCCCCCCTGATTTCCTTCCTGGTAATAGAGTTTATTTTCTTTACATAACCAAATTTTGCCAAGATAGTTTCGTATTTATCCCTTACAGCATTATCTTTTTTCTTATGGTTATTTTCTGCTCTTTCTAGAATGTCGATGTTAATGTCACCAATCAATACTGCGTTGTCAATTTTTTCAACCTTCTTAAAAATATTTTCCAAGTCTTTTAAAAATACCTTTACATCAGTGAGTGGTTGCCTATAAACTACAATAATGTTAAAGGTATCCTCTCCTATTTGACTTTCAATGATTGCAGCATCGTTTTCAGCAATTTTAATTGCATTTATATTTGTTATTTTTAACTCTTCTCTCATCAAAATGGCTATTCCCCCACCTCTACTTGTTTCCTTTCTTGTTATCCAAGGTATGGTGTAATTTTGTAATTTGTATAAATCCGTTTCTTCTGTTTTAATTCCAATTTCTGTTAACAATATTATATCCCATTTGATTTCCATATTGTCAACTGCCAAATTTAATAATAACCAGTTTTTTTCTTACACTTCGTAAGTTTACATGTATTACTTTCAGCTGATCGTGAAATTTTTTTTTCTTTTAAAAAATGTCTTAAAAATGTCTTAAAAAAATTACAGCGACGAGTTATTTACTTTATAGATGTTGATTGAGCTCACTCCTTCAGGTGTCGTACAGAGGCGCCCGTTTCCAAACTCTCATGTTTCCAAACTCTCATGTTTCCAAACTCTCACGTTTCCAAACTCTCATGTTTCCAAACTCTCATGTTTCCAAACTCTCATGTTCCCAAACTCTCATGTTTCCAAACTCTCATGTTTCCAAACTCTCATGTT